>MQRK01181462.1:19997-34332 GCA_001938485.1 Girardia tigrina
AACCAGCTTATTGAGAATTTTTGATTAGCATGATTTCATGCAATCGATTACATAATCATCATTTTTGTATTTATATACAGGTGATTTGATTATTAATTAGTGACCTGAAGATGACGGTATATTCGTCGAAATATATTGTCTTAAAATATATTTTTAAATGGATGACTTTGGTTATTAATATATATATATATATAATCCATGTTGTCATGTAATATACAAACTGAGTATATTAAAATAATAAAAGTAGTTAATTATGGAAATAATTATATATTATATAATAATGCTGATAGTTTAGTTAAGAGACGCGATTAGATATTTTAGTTGTTTTCAGTAAGAAGAGAATAAATAATTAATGTCTAAAATAATATAAATGGCGGGAATGAAGTGATTTATACAGAAATGGTAACCGCCTGTATTCATTGACATAGATTAATCAAAATTTATCCAACAGAAAATTTTTGGTATTGAGCAGAAAGAGTTTTTCCAAAACGAAAAAGAACTATTTATGTAATCATAAAATAATATTTATATAAAATAATTTTCTTTAATAACAATAAAAACTTTTCTTGAGTAATTTTATAAGTATTTTATCATTAAAATATTTGTCATTTAACTATTACAGTTGTATACAACCCTATAGTCGTTTTTTATTAATATACGAAATATAAAATATCATAAAAAACATTTTCTGCTAAGTCCCACCCTATTTGAAAATTTTCTTGAAATCGTTGACTGTGAAAGATCAACTCCTTCTTGTTCTCGAATAACATTTCCAACCTCCTTCTGAATAAGGGAGTTATTGCAAGCAAATGCGTTAAGTATGCATTGCTCAACATTCCCCCACTGTACATTCATCTCCTCTCTACTTTTTTATATTTCTTTTTATTTTTTTTTATTTTTATATTTCATGCAACTTAATCATGTTATGTCATGTAAATCCACTAAAAGGGATATTTATTTGATGGCGCATTTCACGGTTTTTATCAGTCTTATGACTATTGTTTTTTTATTGTGACGTATTATCGTTTCTTTCTTTCCATGTTATATGCCACATCTAGTGGACATCATACCGTAACATTTGTATATCATACCGCAACATAATGCTACTTTATAAAGTTTTTTGAAGGTCCGTAGTGAAGGTTTGCAGAAGGCGGATTTGACATTTCCAATTTCCATAATTAAAAATCTCAAAAAGAGATATCAGCTGTTCTATATCATGAAAGATTATAATCTGATAAAAATACATTTTGTTTTATAAAATTCATTTTTAAAGAAATTATAAAATATTTTTCAATGAATCTCTCTTTAAAAAGTTCTTTTGTCACTGTATTCATTGCGACAAATCCCATATTTTATCATACAACTTAATCAGATCAAACAAACTGATATTTTGAACCACTATATCTTATTGAACAAAAGTATTTTATAAATTAAAATCATTTTTCCCAAATAAGAAATAAATTTTAAAAATTATGTATCAACGGAAATATGCTAATTTTTGAGTCATTGTTTTATTATGACAGTTTTCAATGTGAGTCGTTTTATAAATTTAACTGTAAATTTTTTGATTTCATAAAATTATTTAAGAAAAAAATTATATTTAATTATAGAATTTCAAGTAAGCAGAAATTTAAAAGAACCCTTCAATAATTAGACTGTGACCCCTGCGTTTCAAATGGAAACAATCTCCATTATTTAACCAATTGATAGTACTGCTGGCAGTTAATAGTTACGACAATTCAGAAGTCTTCTTGACGACCCTCACAATATTAAATATTATTCTTAATTTATTTATGTTTTGTATACGTTTATTCAAATGAAAGTGATGCGAGAGTGTCCATTGTAAGGAGGCATGAATTTGACAAATCTGCAATGATAATGACATGTGTTATTTTATGAAAATATTAAATGCAAAAAGGATTATTCTCGTCATAAACAGCAAATAAAACTCTTCAAACATTATAAAATAAATGTAAATGATTTTTTTGCTATCCATTTTTTGAATTTTTGCTTTGTTAGTTCAAATCAATTGTTAACTGTTGAGTTCTTTTAGTTCTTTTTACAAATTTTTCAGATTATCCAACCAGGAGCGGGACTTGGCTGACACAAATTTATTGATTTTTAATTTTTGAAATTTATGAACATTGTAGCAACCTGCAAAGACCGGCATGCCGGGCTAAACCTTTCTAGTGGCAAATAATTAAATTTGTAGAACTAAATCCAAAGTTTTTTGATCATTTACCATTACAAATATTTATGTCCTTTATCAAAGTATGCATGCATGTTAACGATACACTTTTACAATTTAAGTGGCAGCTTGTTAAAGCCATTTTGAATTTTAAAAAAAATTTTCAAATTGAGGAAAAATTGGTAGTTAGTTAGTCTTGTGAATGTGGAGGATGATGCAAAAGTTCCAACTCAAATTCATGTAGTTTTGTTACATAATTATGTACAGTATGTGGTTTTGCTTTGTAGTGAAGCAAGATAATAGTTGACCTGTTTATTAAACACAGCCATTTTCTTTGCGTTTCCTCATCGCATCTTCCAATTGGTTACAGAAGACATTTACTATGATCGACAAATAAGGTTACATGAACTCAGAATGAATTACACTTATATTAATTTATATTAAATTTATATTAATGTGTCCAATAGCCAAGACATGTAGCAATGGAATAAAAAACTGAGCAACAAAATGTTAATTCATTGTCAAAAATATAACTATTTGAATTTATATAATCATGCCTACAAATTTCATACTGGACAACATAATACCTATGAGTTCCCTTAAATATAAAATCATATGAAAATAATTTCATATAATCAACATTAATTAACAGTTATTTTATTTTTCAAATCTCCAACGTAACGAAACTTAAACAGAAAAATTTTGCCAAAAATAATATTCGAAATTCTACCAAAAATTATAAAATCATTTTTAAATAAATTTACATAGTCTAAAATATTTTTTGTCTGTTTATTTATTGAAAAAAAACTAGTTCTAGTTTTACAACATTATGTGTTTATATGAATTAAAACAAACCACCATTTATTTGTTTGAATGAACAACTAGCATTTTGGATAACCAACTGTTTTAGTTTGCTTATTTATTTATTTTGTTAAGGAAAATATTTGTTACTTATTATATTTACATTTATTTATTGGGACATCCACCAGTATCACAATCAAATATTCCTGTTAGAATTATTGGAATAAAATATTAATTATTCAAAGTATTATGTATCATTATCCGTGGAAATGTTGTGGAAGACCTATTTATAAATTTATTAAAAACAATATACTTAATAATACATAAATAATATATAATTATATATAAGTTTTTTTAGATTGACTTGGAAATAAAGTAATTGCTACTGGATAAAATATATATTGATTCAAAGGATAACAAAAAAATAATTAAATAATCATTAAACGTAATATGAAGATGTAATATGTAACTTATTTTGTATAATTTATGTTGTATTTATCATTATTTTCAACATTTTTTATTTGCATTTAAAGAGAGGACCTAAGAGAGCTATCGTCATTTCTTCGCTCTTTCCTAACTATTGCATTTATAATGTTTCAGTAAGAAATTAGACATTCTTTCGCGAAGAAGTTTAAACATTCCTGAAATCTATTTTATTAACGTTAGGTAACTTAAATTTGAGAAGAATATTTTACTGAAACAAATACCTTAAACATTTAAACTTTTCAGAAAAGGTTCAAAGTTTTCTTTAAAGAATATCATCTCATTATTTATTTGAACTATTAAAGAAAGAATATTCCCATAATTATATTACATAATGTAAATTTGGTTAAAACGTTAAAATAAAAGGTGTACCACACTATACATGATAATCCGATGGATCAATATCAGGAGAGTAGGGCGGGTAGGGTACGATTATCTAGTTCAGATCTGATATTGTATTTATGACCTGTTTTACAACATGAGGTCTCGCATTGTTGTGAAGCAATATCGGGCACTCGTGTCTTGCGGTCCATTCATGTAGTTCTCAGTTCAGATTGATTTATTGCTCTCCATAACAGTTTCGTCAGGTTTCAGAAGTTCATAATACAGAATATCCTTCTGATCTCACCATATGCAGAGTAGCACCTTGTTTCTATAGATGTTATACTTGGGAGTCATCTTTGTCGCCTTTCCTGGGTATGTCCATGATCTCTTTCGTTTTGGATTATCGAAATAAATGTATATTTCATCACCAATGATAATTCGATACATGAGAAATTTGCGTTGCTACTGATCTAGCAAAAGTTCACACGTTGTAAGACTTGTAGTTCATTGTCTTCAAACTGCGTTGGTCGTCTATGATTGTATCTTCGCCATATACTTCAGAATTCACTTTTTGAGAGTCGATTGCACTTTTCTTCTAGTTACACATGAATAAAAGAACATCCTGCAAATGCTATTTTGTTGGAATTTCGGTGGTCATCTATAAAATTACAATAAAATTTTATATGCTCATTTTTGTTTTTAAAAATTCAGAAAGTATTAGATAGCGTTTAAAACACTCTACATTATAGATACAAACAAATGTTATAGAAAGAATTTTATTAATGGAATAATATTAGACAAAATGAAATGAACTTTCATATTTGTACACCTAATATGTAATTGGTAATAGATGTCGTATGGCAATTTACTGTAAAAGGAACAAAAATTTTATTCAAAGCCCCACATGTTTGTAAATGTGCAACAAAAAAAGTAATGTATGAACTTCAATAAGATAATTTGGACCATATAATGTCTTACAGTCGAAAATACTCTAGTGACACTGGATGATAAAGTATTTAACCTTTTTTGACCTTGATTCCTATTTGAGAACAAATTTGTTTTAGTTTTCATTGACTTTCTATTTGAATTTCGTGAGTGTGTACTAGTTTTACTGTGTTAGAACCAGTTGACACTTATATAAATTGTTTACATAATTGTTATAGCTCCAGTTTCATTTATTCAGGTTTTTAAAATCAATACTGGATGATATTTCAGTTTAATAGTTCAGTTCAATATGATAGTTCAGTTTAATACTGCTGTTAGGCTAAAGAAAAAACACAAAGTTGCGAAAATCTTTAGGGGACACAATCATCGAAGAGACTTACCGACACTGCCTGTTAGGGTACAGTATAAAACTAAACCGAAGGCAGCAACTAGGAAAGTTCTCCATAGAAAAACAACGGCAACGTCATCTCTCTCAGAGAAAGCAGTAGCAGCTTTTTTCTCTTCCTACAGCAGACCGACTGAACTCTTAACCGGACAGGAACTGCTTGAAACGTCTTGGTTTCCAGATCGCCCGAATTTGACTTTGAATTCCGGATACCGGGACGAGATCAAATAGCTAAGTACGTAAAATTCGCCGGAAAATCAGCGGCTGGTCTCGACTGGATCACCTATGAAGATATTAAGGCAGGAGACCCATCCGGTGAAATTCTCCAACCAATCTTTGAATTCATTGTCAACAACAACATCTGCCCCACCGAGTGGAAAACCAGTAGAACCATCATGATCCCCAAACCGGGGAAAAGCGATTACACGGATCCATCAGCTTGGCGGCCAATCACCATCACAAGCGCGGTGTACAGACTGCTCATGAAATACCTAACATGGGAACTGTACAACTGGATAATTATTAACCAGATGCTGTCCAGAAGCCAGAAGAGTTTAGGAAAGTTTGAAGGATGTCATGACCACAACGTCATGTTGAACATGCTGATCCAAGACGTCAGACGACAGACAAACCCGACAAATCCAATCAACAAAGACAAGAAACTGTTTATAGTGTTTTTGGATTTCACGAACGCTTTCGGGTCTGTCCCGCTTGATGCACTTATGTTTGTCCTACAATGCTTCGGCCTGGGCACATCCGCTCTAACTCTTATTAAAAACTTATACATTGAAAATTACACAAACGTCCCATGTGGGGATAGCAAATTGATAACGTAAAATTAAATAAAGGGATTAAGCAAGGCTGCCTTCTATCTATGCTGTTATTTAATATCTTTATCAATATTATAATTAGAGCAATTGAAACTATGCCAAATGTCCATGGATACCCACTTAGAGATATGGACATCCGGATACTGGCGTACGCTGATGATATTGTACTAATATCAGATTCCCACAAACATCTACAGGAGATGGACTACAAGGCGGAATATATTGGACGGATTCTAGGACTGCTATTCAATCCGTCCAAATGTTCGCTCATGGATATTTCACACGATAAGAGGAGGACGCCACCAATATACGTCAATGGAGAGATGATTGAGTGTGTAGGTAAGGTCAATCCGTACAAATATCTCGGTACCAAAAGATCATGGTTCCGGAACGTGAACATCAAGGAGGTACTGTAAAAGATGAAGGATGAGACCAAGCTCATCACCGAGTCCAACCTTTACCCACATCAGAAGATTCACGCGTATGAGACCTTCAAACACAGTCAATTACCTTTCCACCTTCGTCACAGTCGCATCCCCTTCTCCGATTTCACTACAAATCGGAAAAGTCAAAATAACACTACCCAGAAAGCGTACGATCCGGTTATCAGGAAACTATTTCTTAACACATTTGCACTACAGAATAGATGTGCAAAGGATTTCTTTTACATAACAAAAGAAGCTGGTGGACCTCAGCTGACAAGCGGCCTGGACGAATACTTAATTCAGTCAATTATGTATATGCGTATTCAATTATGAATAAGCGTTGAATTTCTTGGACACAATTTATCAAAGAATGGCATCAGTCCACTAGAAGAGCGCACCAAAGCCATCAGGGACTTTCCAAAACCAGAAACAGTCACTGCGACGCGCAGCTTTTTGGGAATGGTAAATTTTTGCCGCAGATTCTTGCCGAATCTCTCCGGTACATTGGCGCCGCTCACGGACATGTCATCTGGACGCAAGAAGAAGAGTTTGACGTGGTCCCAGGAAGCAGATTCCGCATTTGTGCTGATCAAGCAGGACATCATGTCGATTTTTAATCCTCCAATGCGTATCTGAACCCCCCAGCTTTAAAAATTTCAGGAGTCGCAAATCCAATTAAGAAACTCCTCTCAAAATCAAAAATCAAAAAACCAAACCACACACCACCCGAAAAAATAATACTGGGTGACAATAACTTGAGTTACAGCGAAACATCAACACCTAATCAGGAAGTCATTCTTAAGAAATGTGTGACTTGAGAGCACCATCTAACCTTTATCAGTGAAGACGGTCAATTCTCTGACGTGTATTTGACCCACAGGGTTATTCCAACTATTGAAGTAACTGGTGAAGTTCTGGCACAGATAGCACTCAGTGTATTACAGGAGTTTAACAGCTAAGACAGCATCCTCGCCGTTCTTGTTGACAATACTGCTGCTAACACAGATGCAAAAATGGTTTGGTTGTCAATTTGGAAAGAAATTTGGGAAGAAGTCTTCTCACCGTTGGGTGCTCCCTGCACCAAAATGAATTGCCACTGAGATCACTCTTTAAAAACCTGGATGGTAAAGCAATACGTCCAACAACTTTCACAGAACCTTTGGGTAAAAGATGCAAGACATTCACAATAATCCTCAAGTTTCATTTGAAAAGGTGGAGTATTGTTGAAATTGTTTGACGATTTGTACAAATCCGCTATTTTTACTATTGTTTAAAAAAATATAAAAATAAATTAACGATGTCACTCCAGATTAATCCAAAAATTAAGACTAAAATAGGATTCATCTGATTTTTGTATAAACCAAAAATAAACAATAATCAAAGAATATAAAGGAACACTTTTAATTTTAAACGACACAACCGACACAATATCATATATAATCGTCAATAAATAATTACTATTTCCCTGCAAATTATATCATCTTTCTTTCAGTAATAATCGTACAAAAACCCCACAATGGTTGTTAACGGATTTTTATTTCTAATAGTTTCCCATTATTGTTAATGTTTGAATTTATAATCAATTGTCAATTGATTTTTTTAAATTCCTTATATATAAATTCATCCATGCCTATGGCAATTATCATCCAAAATAACACAAAAAAATAAACAAAATACAAAAAAAACAAACCCCCTAACAACTGGTCCTCAACAACAAAAATCAAATGAACAAATAAAATAAATCTTTCAAAATACCCACTACAGCAGTCTATCCAAGAGTAAAAATAAAAATAAAAAAACCCAGAAATTACAACAATGATAAGTAGGGCACTACAAATATCTTCTAATTGATGGGTTTATTTCTAGTCCAGTGCTGAAGGCCTTCTCAGTAGTGACCAGCGGCAACTTTATGAATACTGTAAATGTATCGAATGTGAAAGAGTTGATGAACAATGGTCATCTAAAAAAATTGGTCCACTGAATCATGTCAGATGGTTAACTCTTGCAATAGGAATACTCTGTGTCGTGTTCCCCTTCAAAACAACATTTTCAAAAGATCAGAGCCCCCATCCGTTTTCTTATAGTTCAAGGGCAACTCTGTCAAAACTTAACCAATTTCCTGTTATTGGGGAACAGACGCACCTCCTTCTCTCACATCAACCCGTTGTGTGTACGTCGGAGCGCCTTCAGGTTCTCCACCAGTACCGGGGATGACCCGACTGGTAAATCAGTTTCTGGAGGGGATGATTTTAATTCAAACTAGGATTTATATTTCACACTACATTATTACTGAAAGACAAAGAGAATTTCCCCCGGAAACAAACGTCTGACTGTCCGCGTGACCCTTGCATGTTACGAGCACCCTACGTCGCTGCCGAAGGTCCTTCATCTCTGTGATATTCAAATTATTTTTTATATTGGTATATAGATGTATATATCTTTACGTATTATATTTTATATTCGTGTTCGGTTGTATATAAGTTTGATTATGCTGAATAGCAATTTATGTGAGTAACAATGAGAGTTTTACAACTTGATAATTTATGCATTATGAAAACTATGATTTGGGAAATCGAAGCGATACACAGTTCTTCAAATACCTTAGTGATTTATGATCAGGATTGTTTAACGTTCGAACTTTACTCCAATTACATATGTGTATCTTTTTCCAATTATTTATTTTTACTTTACTTTTTCACACTTTAACTAATTACATATGAAGGAGAGAAAATTACTAGACGAAACATAAGTTAATTTTCGTACGACAATACTCGACAGTATATATGACATATTCTAATATTCACATCTTTAGTCAATAAAACGATTGATAACAAAATTTTATTTTAATCAGTACACTTTTAAGCACGAATGCAGACAAAATTTACTACTACCGCAGGAGACTCGCTTTTACTAAGAACTCCCGTTCGTGACTCTCTGACATTTCCTTGTGGCAACTCTCAATCGGATATTCATAAACCATTCTCACGATTCTGGCTAAACTCTCTCATTCTCGCAATCACTCTTGGCAATCCTAAAGAGGACTGGTACTCGTTCGCTAGCAACCTTTTACATCATTTAGAACCTCCCTCATACTTGCTGGAGTCACAATTCTCACTTCACAACTTTATTTGGATATCATTTGTAATTCGAATATCGTATCTATTTAAAGATCATTTACCTCAGGAGATACATCTTTATTAAGTGTAATCAGTTATTTGCATAGCGTTCAATCAAAAATCAGTTAATTATTTTAAAATGTAATCCAATATTAACGAGACAACATATTGGTTATTCTATATGTTACGCTTACAGGGTGGAGAGGGGACCTTCGCTTTATCTCGTCAGTTTCCGACTGTTTATTCTCCGCTTACATGGACGGCATCTCACCTGGAACGTTCGTCTGTTTATCATGGTGAACAATCGCCGATAATTATACAAGCTGTCTGGGTGATGCTATGATTCGCAATGAATCATTTGGTAAATTTTTAATTAACTTAATTAAAAATTGTTAATTTTCTATTTCGTTTTAGAAGGTTTCCAAAAGGTTTTCTAAGGTCTCCAGCACGTCTTCTGTCACTTTGGGGTTTAAAACCGCTTTCAAGAAAACTCACTACCTCACTGACGCACGGAATACATTTAAACGCAACCGGGAATAGTCGAGTTTGACTATTCCCGAACTCTACAACAATTCTGTGCTCGCGGGGTGGCGCAATGGGATCTGGCGGGCGTGCACATCATAGTATTCTCGATCGTAATATCTGTCTATACACAAGAGATAACAAGCCCACATACAATCTTAAGAAACTTGTGCGCTACATTGTTCGTGTTTGTGCTCCAGCCTGGTTTGAGATTAAAATGTTATCAAAGCTGCATGAGTCACCAAGATTGCGTTTTGATGCTTTTATGCGGCTGAATCTTCTTCCATATGATGATGTCAAGGGCATTATCAAGCACAGCATCCAGGACATGCCTATTTTCGTCTACCAGAAAACTTAGTTATCAACAAATTGTTCATTTTTTTGTAAAATAAAGATGAACAAATATCAAATTATTTATTTTGTTTTTTAATTAATTATTATTTAACTCATATCTTTTTATATAAACATGTATTATATGAATGAAAAGAAGCGACATAAAAAGATTAGTGATTGCCATTCAGTATGGTAGAACTAATTTCGAATAGAATTGTATTTTTTGGAAGTAGAGGATATAACTGGAATATAATACTAATACAAAATATAATAAATTTAAATTTAAAATTCCAAACTGTAGTTGTTTTATTCATGGAAAAAAATATAATTTGGCGTAACTGTAACATAACGTTTTGGAAATCCTACTCTTTAAGAATTTATTGAATTTTTAACATAAAAGCCTTATCATCAATGTATACATATTATTACTATTGCATCTTCAATTCACAAGAATACTCAATATGTGGTCGAATGATTTAATATTTATTAGCAGCATCAAAAGACGTTATTATTGTTATTAAAAAATATAATGGACTCAATTATTAATTTATGATTAATAATCTAGAAAACAAACTACTTCATGTAAAATATATAATGTTTCGGTTGAATATATTAATCCTAGAAACCGTACATGATGATTTATACATTTATAAAATTGAAAGAAAAAGGGTGTGTATCTCATAAACAAGAGATTACTCAAAAGTAATCTAAAACCCAATGCAAATATCTCTTGAAACTAGTAATCATCAAGAAAATTAGAATTTATTAAACCTAACAATCCAAAGTTTAATAAGGAACAGAATCATTAGTATTTATAATAAACAATCAGCATATAATTCCTAAAATAATTTTGTACTAAAATAAAATAACGAAGCCCACAGATAAAGAGTATTTTAATACATAATAAATAGCGTAAAAATCTTTGGGAAATAGTTCTAAATTCCATTTGAAAAAAAGTATTATCTAAATTAGTAATAGTGAATATTATATTTTATCGGCTTCATTGAATGATTTTCTATCTCTCTCCCTATTAACAATTTTAAATCGTTTATTTTTTTTAAATCCATATATTTTGTTTTTATTTCAAAGTTTTATTTTCATGGCAATCAACCGATGTGATTTGAAATACTTTATTTCTTTATAAAATGGAATAAAACAAAATTCATAAAAAATGATAATCATTCAAAAAAAAATTAAAAACAATAAATTCTCATCAATTATAAAAATCCGTTTTCAAAAATCGTTTTATTTCCGATTAAAATAATTTTTAATCGAAACGATAGAAATAATCATTTGTGTTTTAATGAATCATTAAAAGCAATTGAAGTTAGTGTAAATAAGTACGTTTTTAAATAATAATTAATTTTTATTTGAAAAATTTTCTAATTTCTTTTCAATTGAATTTTATTCAAGTTGATCAAATAGCGAAATTATTTTTTAAAATTCCCAAATTTTTTTCCTGCAATTTTTAATCAATGGACCACACCGACGATGATGGATATTCAAACCGAACCAGAGCGTCCGATATGGAAAGAATCAAACAGGCGCGAAAGAAACGAATCATTCAACTGAAGAACTGGTATCAGTATGATAAGATGCTAGAAAAACAACGAGTGCGCAATTCCAAGCCGCACAGACTCCACGAGATGATAAAAAAAGTTCATTTTCCCGAGAGTATGGTCGTGTTGGAGGCGGCCGGGCGAGAGGACGTCGAGGAAGGTGAGATATGAGTGTCATTAAGAATCATCTGTGTATAAGTAAAACTGCAGTGATTTACGATTATTTATATTTTATTTATATTTGCACAATTTTGAGATTTCTAAAGATTATTGAGTGAATGCGAATAATTTCGATTAATGTCAATGGGTACTAGTAATAATGAATGTTTATTCCACAAAGTTTTAATGTAGTATTAAGTATTAATTTTAAATTATGTTTCTAAATGTGTATTAAATTCTTTTTTACTAGTCATACTATGCTACAAAAATTACTAAAGAAATAGATCCTTCGTCTTATTAATATATTTATCTCTATCCATATATTTTCAAACATAAGCATGCCGCTTTGATGCCAACATCCTATGAAAATGAAATCATTGAAGCGTGCTTCATGGAAAAAACTAAAGAGTATTATGAAAACCTGGTACTTTCTATGCCTCAATTAATAACTGAGGTTTTGAAAGCTTAAGAATTTTGAAAGCTTTATAATTAATTTATCTTTCTTATTAATATGAGTACCAATTTTACAATTATATGATACATTAAGTATAAATAATAAATATTTTATCATATTTGGTGATGTATTATGTAAATAAATGTTTTTGTTTCCCAAGTTTCATGTTTTATTTATTAGTTTGAGATTATATATATATATATATATATATATATATATATATCTTAACTAGATTTTATTGCTCAATGGTTGCTACAATGGAAGACAAAATCTGAAAATAAGACAGAAAACATGGAACTTATGAAGCAAAAGCATTTATTCAAAACATATAGATAAATCAATGAAAATTATATCACCAAACATTAAAATTATATAAAATTGTATTAAAATTATATCACTAAAATTATAATATAATCACAATTTTGATTCTTAATATGCCATAAAAATTTCTCAAGAAATAGATCCATAATTTTTTCAATCTATCGCAATTATGGAAAAAAATATAAACCATCAGATTTCGTAAATCATGTAAATATAAATGGGTGATATAAAGCACTCAGAAAAAATAGACTTTACAAAACGAATTATTAAGTCAAAAAATAGTTTTTTACTATTTGAGTGACAAATTACGGGTTAAGTGATGTCTAAAAACCATATGAAAGAAAACATTCAATCAATTGCCGCTGAAACTTGACTATTAATACTCGAAAAACATTGAAATTTTGAAAAGAAAGTCAATCCGATTGAAAGTCATTTACTCAATAATTAAGATGGACACTTGTTTTAGACTTAAACTAAGCTTATCAGCATTCATAAATAACTCTAATGATCTACACAGAGTCTACAAAAATATTTTTCCGAAGAAAATCATTCTATTGATATTAAGAATGTTAAAGAGTTAATGGACGTATTATCAGACTTAAATTGAGAAAGATATAAATTAGTGATGCTATTTGGAACGGATTTACATGCACAATATTTGATTAAACTAGCTTGATTCAACATGACATATTTCAGGTTAAATTGTGCCTACAAGATAGTTATAAAGTTCTGTAAAATTAACTTTGATAAATAAAATCTATCGGAGGTAGGCTGCAGTGAGCTCGATCAGCTAAGCTTGGATTATTTCTTTAAAAATTGACGAATTTGTTTTAATATTAAAAATGAATAGTTTTACAAAAAATTATATATTCGAAAATATATTTTATCGTTTTTTATTTACAAGTTATTGATTATAGTTAAATCAATATTAAAGTTTTAATTTATATCGGAAATTGATAATTTTACTAAAACTACACTTTAATAATTATACACATTTTATTAAAAAGAATATAATTATTACTAAAGTGTAAAATGAGATCTTTTTCATTAAAAATATAATACAATAGACATCAAAATATTAAAATGCATATGCTAAATTTATTACATCTGTAAAAGAAAATTATCAAAATTAAATAAAAATGACATTTCAATATTTATTAAGAATTTATTTTTATCACGTTTTGTTTTTCACAAAAAAAGCTTTATTCTTTATTTTCTAAATTTAGAAAAGAGAAAAATTTCTGTTAATCTCATTTTTATTCAGTCACATTGTTTTTAAAAATAAATTATGTTTATTTTTTTCTGTTATTTAAATTTATTTTTTTAGTAAAATTAAAAACGAATATTTCTCCATGTCATAGTTAATTTATGTTAAGATTTAATTTAGTTATAGATATTTTTTATCAATTTTTTTTGTTTAAATATAAGCCTTTAAAAAATAGGTAAATTGATAAAAACTAATATATATATATATATATATATATATATAT
>MQRK01181462.1:44944-69299 GCA_001938485.1 Girardia tigrina
TCCTCATTCAGATTTTCCTTGAACCAATGACAAAACTGGAGTCGCTTTTCAGTCTGTGTCTTTCAACTCATGTTGACAAGTAACACGATATGGATATAAGCTTAAAGTTTTCCTCACGGTGGCATGTGTAGTTCCTACGGATACACTCACCTCTTGAGATAAACGGCGCATTGACTTTGTTGGCCTCTGGCTCATGGCTTTCGAAATAACATTGACTTTTTACTCCGTTAAAATCGTTGGTCGACCTGAGCGGGAGGCATCATGAACGGATCCAGTTTCTCTGAACTTGTTCACTAACGCTCGAAATGCATTTCGATGAGGTAATGCTGTTGCGGGAAACTTTTCGGCAAATTTTTCCTTCACTGCTTCTGTGTATTCATCATTCGCACGAAAGACATGTTCAATCAAAAATATTCTCTCCTCCGTTGACAAAACCATTTTCAATTGGAATTAACTTCACAATAAATTGACTTTCGTCAATGATTAGATTGAATATCAAAATGATATTTTTTTTAAAAAAATGTAAAACGCTCAGTGTCAAGGTCAAAGTGTGTAGGTATGTTTTTTGTTCACGAATCTATTTCATAGTTCGATTTCATAGAAATATGCATTTAAAAAGTCTGCTACAACGCTGATTATCTAAAAATAAACCAGACAATGAAAGGTGCACAGTACTTTCTGAACGCACTGTATAATATATATAATATTGACATAAGCAAAATTGATTAAAAATAAAACAATAAAATACAAATATAAACGATATTCACAAATTCAAATATCCATCTTCAATAATTCTCGACGGGGTTTTGTTTACACAAGCCAAAAATTACTGCTTGGTTTGCTTTATATTCCATACTAAAAAGTCATTGTGCTTCCCTTTTGTGCGCTCACACTTTCTACTCACACCTGCTAAGAATCGTTCTCATTATACGATCGATCGAAATTACCACGAAATATTTCGTTGATGTCAATTATAAAATGTTTTTTCACAAATTTCTAAAATAGATAAATACTAAAATCTGCTAAGAAATCGATGAATCTTCATTTTTTCATTTAGTAAAATTATCTATGAATATTGAATTATTTTTTTGTTTTATTTTTAAATTAGTTTTTTCTTTCATGACAAAAAAATCGATAATATTTTCCCTTAAATTGAAAAATTGTCAAAAGGTTGTCGGTAAAATCGTTGACAGTCTCGATTTGGTCTAACAGACGTTCTCAATGAACATTTATGATTTTGTTTTAATTGTTGTTTTTTAATCAAAATATTTTATTTATTTTCATTTAATTAAATTTAACTTTTTGTTTTATTAATCTTGTTTTTATTTTTTTTGTGAAATATTGGATTTTTTGTTTGAATTAATCAATGTTTTAAATGAAATTGAATTAAGTGAATTAAACAAAGTTAAATTTTGTTTGTGTTGCGGTTTTTGTAAATGTAATCATAATATATGTGCGACAATTGAAGATTGTTTTGAGAAGAATAATCAGAATTTATCAAATTAATGCGGTTCAAGATTGTTTATTTAATTTGAGACGAAATCTGATTTACGCTTTTTTAAAATAATATGCAATATTTTCAAAAAATATAAATAAATAATAGAGCATTTATTTATATTTATATATGAGTATTTGTTATCATTTAATTCATATTTATATTATCATGTTGATGTTTTATTTTAATAATATTTAGTTGTTTAAGAAATTACTAATTTTAAAACATAAAACATTTATTCATCACAAAAATAAACATAAATTGTTAAATGAATATACGCTTTATGCCACACATAAAATCACTCTAGAAAAATTTTTAAACATAAGTCTGAACCCTAGTTTTTGTATCATATAAATATTTGGATTTGCATAAAAAATAAAATTGTCTTGAATTTTTTCTACAAATGTTTATTTTCCACTTTTTTTTATATGAAAATGTATATGAAAACTTTTCCACACATATACTCCTCTTTAAATGGGAATTTCTCTCATGAGATACTTTGCTGATGATTCAAGTATATACGTTAATTTTCGACGTGTTTGACTGATATTATTCTGAAAAGTGTCCTTCAAATGATTAATTTTCAAAAAAAAGTAATAGACCAAAACCTTTTCTTCCAAACTTGTAACAAATGTATCATTGATGTATAATACAATCATTCAATTATTTTTTCTTTACTAATACATTAAAATACTAAATTTTCATACCTAACAATTATATATAAAATAATAAATATTTCTTTATACAAAAACCTACTTAATTATTTTAAAGGAAACTAAATATTTAACATTTATATTATTATTAAAATAAAAAATCTCTATCTTTAAGTTTTACAAGATTTCAAGCATTTAACTATGAATTCCAAAATTTCTTCATTTTATTTTAACAAATGAAACAAATTTTATATTTCCCCTTGAAAAATGATAAAATATATTTAAATATTGAGAAAAAGTATAATAAAGTTTTAATTATTAACATTGTGAAATTTATTATTAAATATATTTATTTAGTGTAAAATGTAAATTAATATGTCTTAAAAAATAAATTAGATAAAATTACTTTACTTCAGATTATTCAACTTCTCAAATTCCGTTTTATCATAATCTTTTAGAAAACATAATTTTTCAACAAAATAATCAAATTTTTATTCCGGATATTACCAAAATTAAATTTAAGAAATTTAATCAAATTTTTATTCTAAAATTTCTTAAATGTTTCTTAAAATTGCTATTTGAAGTTCCTATAAAAATAACTTTCTCCGTGTAACAAATTGGTAAAGGTTATTAATATTGTTATTTTTTTATTAATATTTTTTTCTATTTAGTTATTAAATATAAGTCAATACAATACTTTAAAGAGATTATACTGATATAACTCCTTCAAGTCATTCTTAATGAGTATTCAACTTCTCGAAAAAAATAGTACAATCCAGTAAGGATTTCTGAACTGCAAATGTTATTATTTCTAAAATAGGTTGATGCTAAAATGAAGATGAAAATTCTTGTCTAATACTGAATTTCTAAAACTTGTGTCTAAATGTAACTCCTTGAAATGGTTTACCTCTATCTGATAGAAGGAATTTACGTTTTCCATAGTGATAAATCCAACCATTTAGTATAACCCAGACTATTGATTCTTCATTTTGTTTTTGAAGAGCAAAGGGGAAGCCCATTTTGCTTAAGATATCCATCAATACTAAAATATATTTTGTAAAAAGTTTTGTTTAGATATAATGAGCAGTATCCATGATTACTTGACCGAATAATTCAATATCTTCTTGTGGAAGAAAAGATTCATTATTTGGTGTTATCGTAACTTTCGTTTTTTTTCATCCTTCACAATTTTAAACTACCAACTTTATTACATCAGTCATTTTTGGGCAGAAATAAATATCTTTCAAATATACTCGTATAATTTCTTGTACCCTAGATGACATAATTCATAAGGGTATGTATTATACAATCTGATATTTACCAGCCTCCAAAACCACCTGATTCCATCAGTAAAATATAATAGACCACGTCCATTGAGAAGTTGTTTTAATACTGTCCACAACGCATTTTGATGTACTTCCAGACTTTGCGGCTTAGTCATTTCTTAAGATATAATATTGTATCTTTAATTCCTACATGTCTTATAAGACACTACACAAAATTATTATGTAATCTGAGACATTCCCTCTGGGTTTCCTAGTTTGATCCTTTTCCAATGATCCTTTTCTAATTCTTGGTTAAAATCTGAAAAATACATTTGTATTACAAATGATAGAATGTTAAATTAGGAGTTAATGAAAAATTTTTTGAATTCGCATTTATGTTTATTGTATTCTGTAGTCCTTTATAAGTTACAAATATCTTTTGACAAATAATAAATTAATAAATTAAAAATTTTATTGAATAGATATCATATTATATAAAATATGATATCCACAACACTGTAAACAATTTATAGTCAAATTAAGTAATTTTATATTAATAATCCAATTAATAACCAAGTAATAATCTAATGATTAATAATAATAATATTATAAATATTGATGAAAGTAATTCTATTTTTAATAAGTCATAACTTAATAATTATACATGAAGAAATTTGTGTATAAAAATTGATAAAATTTCCGAATAATTTCATTTGAGATATTTTTTTAAGATATTTATTTTTTGCGAGGCAATTGAATCAATCATTTTCCACTGACATAATTTCAAATATTTTTTTCCACAAATTTAATTAAAGGAAAAAACCAGTGAAACTTGTTCGTTTTTAATCAAATTTTGTAATCATTAAATTGTTATAATAATTTTTTAAACATTGAAAATTAGTAACCACAAAAAAATATATGGCCGTCTGTTTTTTACAAAGTATTAGTAAAGTTTTATCACATCTTTTTATATTACTCATTTATATGTTTTGTAAACATTATTATAATAGAAAAATGTTGTCGTTTACAAAACGAAATACGCAAATGTTTATAATTGAAAGAAAATGTTGTTAAAGCTTTTTTTAAAAAAAATGATTATTGAACATGGTTTGAAGTTTCATACATCATCTAATAGATTTATTATTATATGATCTTTAAAAATTATATCATTACTATTTTTTATAATAAATTGAATAATCACAAAAATATTTATTAACTTGTTTTATTTATATTAATAAAAAGTAATTTTTCTTGTAGACAAATTTTAATATTTTTTGGCAACTTAAATAATTAAAAAATTATTTTTTCAAAGGAATTGTTATTTTTTTGTCAAAAAAACTAGAACATTATCATTTTGCTTTGATTTTTTCCGTAAATATTACTTTAGAGATGATTTAAAAAATATTTATGGTTTAATTTTATTCACAAAACCCGGGAGGGACTCTCAAAATAAATTCCATCTTCAACTTACTAAAACAATCTTTTATATAAAAAATAAAATTAATAAATTAAATGAACTTTCTTAGAAACAATTTAAATTTATATTAAAAATAAATTTTTTTTTAATATTTTGGCGAAAATAATCATATATTGTAAAATAATATAAAAATATTATTTAAAAACATATTATTATATATTTCCATCAGATAAAACATAATAAAAGATATTTTGTTTATAAACAATGTTAATTTATTTCTTAATTTTTTAACTGAATTTATGTTTATTTGGCATCTAAACTTCAGAAGATTTTGTACAGTTAAAAGAGCGGCATCCAAAACATTACTGGGCATGATGAAAACAAGCCATGGAGACTGCGTAGTGTTGCGTTATCTAAATTATGCTCAACTATAAGTATTAATAATCCAATCAAAGGAATTAATTATCATGAATTTTCTCTCGAAAATTTGAATAGTACTCTTTCTAATTCATACAATAAATTCGGTTTTGCTTTTTGCTCTTCACAAAAATCATTCCATTACCATTCTGCCCAAAAATCCCTCGACAATCGAATTCTAAAACCCCGGAGCTGTAATTTATTTTAGCATCATTGCATATTCCCAATTGATTTTAACATAAAGAGAAAAACGCGATTTTTTTAAATAAGTGTTATTATTTTTATGCTAAAAGTGAAAAATTCATGAATGAAAATTCTTGAATGTCTGAAAAATTTAAAAAATTATTTGTTAATTGAGCTATTTTTTTATGAATAGTTCAATTTGTATATCTCTTTTGTAAATTTGTCAAGTATTTATACTGTAGAAATTCTAATTGTCTTTTGGTTAAGAAACATCTTTGGAGATTTGAAACTTAACTTTTCAATGTTGTCAGTTCTGGATTATAAATTCTTTTTTGATTGTATTATTAACTTTTTGAAAGTTTTATTAAGATTGAAAATATTATTCTTTTAATTTACAAAGTTATTTCGAAAAATAATAAAAAATGTCAAAAACTATTTTAAAGTATTCGAAAAAAAAGAATTATAAAGAGAAAAACAGGGCAAAAATACGTTTTAAATGAGTGGTCGCTGTATAAGCGGACAATATAAAGATTAGATTATGTCCTTTAACAAAGGCAAAATTCTAGGCATTTAGTTTGCTTATTTGGTATCAAAGATATGTGTAGTCCCAATAATACAATTTTTGCGTTTTGTATATTCCTTTGTTTACATCAGATATTATAGCACCGATGTAGATGACAGAAAATGAATTTCAGGCTAATTATGCGCCACGGGAAAAATTAAGTAATTTCATCTGTTATATTCAGTGCAATTAAGAGCCGTCATTTCAGTCGAAGAAAAATGACTTAACATCTATGTATATCGAAAACTGAAATGTTATTATCAAATAAAATGTGATTTTACTCTGAGATTTGTTGCACAGATGACAGCCATAGATGACGCCCTTCTCAAAGACCGTAAGCTCCTTTCATAATGCTATGTTTAGAAATATAGTGAATACTAGTGAAATAGAAAAACGTTTCATGCAATATCATTTCTAAGAAATCTATTTATAGACAAACAATAAGAAAGCCAACAACAGTATAAACTTTATCATTTCAATATTCTGATAGTATGACAGCCTTAAAAGTCTTTCATTTTAGATGACTTTCTCAATAAACTCATAATACAGCAGAAAAGTGTCAAATATATACGTCAAATATATATATATATATATATATATATATATATATATATATATATATATTCAACACTGGAGACTAAAAATATTTTAAAGATTTATAGAATTATGGTGCTAACACAATAAGTGAAACCTGTTTATTTGCAAGGTTCAGAGAAAGATTAATATCGCAAAAAAGTCTCTTTGAATTTGAGGATTCTTAAAAAGGAATATGGTTTTTAAGAGAAGCCGAGGTTTTAATTCGGACAGGTTTTAAATAGACAACAAGATCGCTTTAACCTAGAAAATGCATGTAAAAATGATATATTTTAGAAACTTTGTAGATTTATGTTCTTTGTTATGCTGCTGTTTTATCAGTGTTATGAAAAAATAGAGTGTTGATATTCGGAAAAAAATAGCACAAAATGTTATCCATAAACCGTCACGTTATTATGGGAAAGATGTGTCAAAATATGTTCTACGATATAATAAATAAAATGAACTACTAAAAATGGACATAATAGCAATACGGTACAAATGCTGACACAGCAAGTGCTCCAATTCAATTTGTTGATCAACCTTCTCCTGATTTTCTTGCACAGGAAGATCAGTGCCCAAAAAACCAGAATTAAAAGTAGTGTATCATTGTGCATTGAGCTTATTATCTACAAAAGCTCAAGAATTTCGACGTGATATCGAATCTTTTAATGATTTGAAAACGTGTTTGGACTAATATTCCAAAACCTACTCTTAAAATTGCTGAGGGAGGTTGAATTTCTAAGTTTAAACGTTCTTATGAAGTACATGGATAAAATTGAGTATCTCTAAGAGTATTATAATATTAACTTTTGAAAAATTCTTACAAATGTAATTATTGAAAAATACATCCATAATTGATATATTTCTGCTTTTTAAGGGATTACCCTGTATAAAAACCTAATTTGTATTGAAATCTTAATTTTTTTAATAATACTTTCCCCCATTTTTTAGTCATTTAAAAATATTTTTTATAAATAATTATCAATAAAACTTTTTCTCAAAAATTGGAAGACTAATCAAGTTTAGAACATTTTCAAATGTTTGTCTAGACATCACTTTTGAAAATAAGTTTATGTTTTCTATATTAATTAAATTCTAATTATATCATGTAAGTTTGTTTTTTATTTAAATTTTACTTAATTTAAAAAATTATATATTTTTTAATGGATTCAATTATTATTTCTTCAGATGAATAAATTGAAAAGCTTCAATATTTAAAATATATATTTTTTACAAAATCAAACACAACTTTTTTAAAGATATTCAACAGAATAATTATGACTTTTTTTCAATTATTTATTATTTAAATGACCTATTTCTGTATTTAACTTTAATTTTCACAGTTTTAGCATTCTTATATGTGAAGAAAATTGAGTTCGATTAATTGCAATGTGTTGAAAATGTATGAATAAAAATGAATAAACAAAATAAAAAAGCTTTTAATATATTTTCATCTTTAAACCGATTTTCAGTTAATTATTTAAATTTGTTTATATATTTTTAACTCATTAACTTTCTAGAATGAACTCAAATAATTAATCTTTATATGAACTTCACTTTTTTACATTGTGATGTATATTTTCTATTATTAAAAACAAGTGATAACGTTTAACGTCCAGGATATATGCAACATCATAAACCTTACATCCTCCAATTTTGCGTTAACAATATTATTTTTAGCTTTAGTCCTCCAAAATTTTACCCGAAATATTATTTATAAAACAAAAATCTCTAGCTAAGAAGTAAAAATTGTATATTTGTAAAAGAAACAATTTTCTATTACTACAAAACATTCATCATGTTCTTCATTCACTGGAAGTTGTACAAAAATATATACTTATAAAAAGAAAATGTTATGCTCAAGATTTTTTAGCGGAATTACGGTAAATATTTTTTGAAAGAAAAATTATTTTTTTCAGAGATCTTTCGTTTTCACTCCGAGTATGTATAATATGCCGTAAAATAAAGTTTTCATAACTATACTGAGTGTAATATGTCCAATCGGTTGCAGAATATCAATACAAAATATGAATATTGTACGTATGCCGAGAAAGAGCATTATATGTTGTAAAACGGACTTTTCCGCGGGGGGTACACCCCTATGGGCTAGGGTGCTCTAAAAACTCATCTCAAGACAGGAAGAGAAAGTAAAACGTTTCTCCTCTAGGCCATAATTTTTTATTATGGTTTTATGTCGCGGACATTATCACACCATGTTATTTACCTTAAATGATTTTGTATAGATAAACTTTTAAAAGCTTGAAAAAATAATTTCTTTTACCGGTCAATAAAATATTAAAAAAACTGACTAATTACATAAATACTGAAGAAGTTACACATCATCGTTTCAGTGGACGGCCTTAGTCTTGAGAGATTTGTAGCCATTTATCATAAAGTTCGTCATACGCTAAGATGATAACGTGTAAAAAAGGTATGCAGTTTGAATAAAAATTTACTTTCACAATTTTTACTTTATCCTTTAACTTCAATTTTTTTATTTTGTCAAGACTTCCTGTAATTCACGGTCTAACTTGACTACACGAAAATTTCGTTACTAAAATGGTTAATTCAGTGATTTTCAAACATTTTGAGAGTTTGAAACATGATAAAATAAAACGATTTATGAATATAAAGATTGTTTATTATTTAATTGCTGAAAATAGAATTATTCCCTGATCGACTCTCATCTAGTATTTTATCAAAATTATAAATAATAAACATTAAACAACTTGAGTAGTTTTATACCATAATTAAATTTTCCGAAAATTGTTTTTTTTCATCTTTTTTTTCCGTTTTAAAATATTTTGATCCCTTAATTCCTTAAATTTAACCCTAAACACCGGTGGTTGAAAAACATGTCTAAAAATATGTTGTCAGTGATGATCACATTTTTCGGATTCGGCTGTTCAAATATTAAATTTTCGTTTAATAAAATCCAGATTTCCTGGCAATAATAAGAAATCTATTATTTCTTTTTTTTACTTTTAGGTTTATTAAATTAAAAACATTGTTAATTGATTATTTATTACAAATATTTATTCTTAAAAAAATAAATGGATAATTAATAATTTCATAAAACACTTTTTGTTTTTTGCTTAACAATAGAACAATTGTTGAGTTTACATAAATAAAATATTTTTAATAAAAAATATTATTAATTTCAGTAAAAAAAGCCACATTTCAATTAATTTTTTTATTTAAATTTCCACGTTATTTAAATAAACAAGAAAAAAGATATCATGTTGTTTCTAAAATAAAAAAAATTTCTTGATATTTCTATCGAAGAATCGATTCCAGCAATCTGAGAATTCGCTGTTGTGGAATAATTGTAGCTCAGATCAACAAACAGAAATTCTGGTGGACAAAACGTATAAATAATTATTGTATAATGATTTTCCTTTATACAAATACAATTTTTTACATCGATATGAAAGTTGATGAACTGAAGGATAATCTGCTTTCTTTGCGAATGTGATTACTTATTTGCGGGGAAATTCTATCCTGAGCATGATTAGAATATATCAGTAAATTAATATATTTCCTTTCAAACATCAAATATGTATAATATTACATGCATATGTATATGTATATTTTATTATAGACTTATCATATGTTATTTTTCAAGTATCCTATAGTCAGCCTTACTATAGTTTTAGTAATTTAACTGATACTTACATATAATATAAAATGATAAAATCTATCAAGCATTGATAAAATACAATACACTAAGCCTTTTGTATAGTTAGACGTGGTTCATTCAAAAATGTAAAGGACTTGATATGAAGAATAAATTTAAATTCATAGATTTTTTGGTATTGGTGGCACAATTAATTAGTTGTTTTAACACACTAATTATTTCGTATGGCGCATGTGGCCTTGCTTGTTTTCAATATTTTAATTTCAGATAAATAGACGCTGTAGAATACCGAAATGTAATAAAATTTTACTTGTTGCTGCATAAGAACAATGAAGAAATATTTCGTAATGTGAAATATGATTATAAAAACAACTGACCTTAGAGATCAATAATATGTGGTTGAATCTCAGAATTAAAGGAGGCAATTTGAGTATCAGGAGTTTTTAAATATTAGTTGACAAGTAAGAATTTCAATTTAAATTATTGGAAGTCGTTAATTTAATAGCACAGGTATATAAAAGTTTCATAGTTTGCTAAAACATAGAATCAAGACTTACAAAAACATATTCCACAAAAATGATATTTTCTTTTGATTTCATATTGCTATTACTTTGTATTTTAGATAATTAATTGTATTTATTTAAAATAAAAAGTGATTTGTAAGGTAATTTACTACACTTAAACGTAGTTAGTCTTAAGATTTATTAAAAATAAAAACATCTTAAAATTAGAATTAAAGTAACCTTGTAGAAAATATATAATGGTAATAAATATTTTAATTGCAATATTTTAATAATTTTGAAAAGAACAAGAATTCTTTAATTAAACAACAAGGAAAAGTAATTCATTACATTTTAAACAATGAAAAGAAAATGTTAATTTTTTGTGACAAAAAAGGAAAGTTGAGATATTTCGTAAATAGAAATCGACTTGTTTCAGCGAAAAGAACTTAGATAGTCTAGAAATACGGACCAGGATTACCGGGAATTTGATATTTGAGGTTATTCGGCTGTAGAATGACAATTTCTTTTAAACTAATTAGGAGTTTCTTAGACTAGATCCATTTTCTAATTAATTCAAATCTTTTTATACCAGACAAAAACGATATTTACCAATGAGAAAAAGGAATATAATTGAGACTCTGAATGGCAGAATAACTTTGTATTTTATATTCGATCACTAAAAAATTAATCAACTCATGTCCTTATGTTAGGGCTTTTGAAAAAATTTTAACATTTTTTCGTGTATTTTATTCTGAAAGAATACGTGTCCGTTAACAACAAGATGTCAAATAATTTGATGTTCAGAGAGAACGTAATTGTTCCACACGATCCCTGAGTTTCCCCGAAGACCGGACGGTGGTAGCAGAAGCTCATAGTAATTAGAATAGAAGCTCGAAGTCGATGTGCTGGGTTCATGGTGATTAAAATTTATTTAAGATCATTTCGGAGAAATAAAGGTTAAAAAATTTAAATTTTTGAGACACAAATTTGAGTCGTAATTTCGAAAAATACATTGGTTTCAAAAATATCCGTGCCAATTAAAATGAGTAATTAATTTCAATAAATTCATCGCAAAAAATAATCATCAATCAAGAAAATACTCTTCACAATCAAAAATATCAAACGACAAAATTGAGAAAATTTATTGATTCGAGCCAATACTTGTTGGGTTGGCTAGCCAATCAGAGCGAGTTTTCAATTCATTCCTTCTGGCTCACACGTTTGTTTTGTCTCTCACCATTTGGCTCCGATATATCGGCACACATTATAGCCAAATCGAATTTATTACAAAAAATAAATGTGAATTGATGAGTTATTTCATTTAAAAAAAATGAACATTATTTACATGAATTTGAAAATTAGTTTTTAATGTCATTTAATTTTAAATGTAAATTTAATTATTTTTCTTTTAGTTTAATTATTTTGTTTATTCTTATTTTATTATTTCTTTTAATCATATTTCTTATTTTTTCTTATACAACGAAGGTTAAACAAAAGTAAAACATATCGGTGATTGGTATTCAAATATATATCAGAAATTAGATTTGAATTTGCAGGGACAACGAAGAAATATTATTATTATTAATAATAATAATAGTAATATAATTTAAATTCAAATTCCGAACAATAATAAATCTAATGCATGAAAAAATAAATATTAATATTTATTTAAATGATAAAAAAGAATAGATTAATTATGAATGATATATTATCTTGTTTTAATGATTAAAAAGAAGATTTCCTGAATTAAGAACTGTCTATTGAAAAAAAAATAATTTTCGAAATTTTTTATTTCAAGAAGTTTTGATTTTTTGAATTTAACTCAATATATTAATAATTATTATCTTATTACCAAATAAAAATAAGTAATTTAATATTTATTAAAAATAAATAACATTTTGTTACAAGATTATTGGATATTTAATATAATTTACTTTCAGAGAAATATTAAAAGAATTAAAAATATAATGCAACAGTGTACTAATATCAATTTAAAGGAAAATGTTTAATGAATTTCAGCACTTAAACCGATCACCCGTCGAGAAATCTCGATCTTTATTAATTCACAAATATTAATTGAAATATAATGAAATATAATAATAATAAATAATAATTACAATAACATTTATAATGATATTATTAATAATAGTAATAATCAAAAAGTGACAAAATTTTATTTTATAACATCTCTCTAGTAATACAAAGGAATATTTTCCTGAAAAGGGTTGAAATATACCTTGAAACATCTTCATATCAACGTTGGCAGCCACTTATTGATTTAATCTCACGTTTTCAATTTAATCTGCACTTAATTCTGTTTAATTATCTAGAATTATCTGGTGATGGAATTGTTTAAAACATTTTAATTTTAAAAGAAGTTTGAATTTTCAAATATGCATATTTATCAAACTTTAAATTAAATTAACTTAATTAAGTATTACGACAATTTCTTAATAATTTCTAATAATTTGTTCTTCATTTGTCGAGATTTTAAAATTCATTATTATTTTACCATTATATATTTATAGCAGTAGCGTACTTGTAGAGTTTGGATAAGAACTCGGACTCATTTTTAGGCTTTTTGGTCGTGCCATTGATGTAATTCACATACTGGTTGACCAAATCCCGTTTTTCTAGTTTAGATTTTGAAATTGCATTAAACTGCCTAGTCTCTGATCTTGAAGAATGAGATGTCGAGTTAATGCACTGGGTATCCGATAGTTCTTCTTCATGCATCACTTTCGAAGTCTTGAGGTTCGGACAGTGAGTTTTTTTTGTGATTTCCACCGCATTCATAGCATATTATTGTTCTGCAAAATCTCTTAATATGCATAATTTTATTGCATTTGTAGCATTTAACGTTTTGGTATTTGTTATTTCTTTCAAAATTGTTAGTTTTTGGAAAATATCGGTCTTTCAGTTTTGATATCTCATCTCGTAGTTGTTAATTTTCTTGCTTTTACTTCTTAATTTCCTGCAATAACTCCGATACTTCTATATTTTTGTTCATTTTATAGAATTCATGATTATTATTATCAACTTTTTCGCAGTCTTCTTCTCTGATATTGTGAATGGATTCAATATTTTCAATACTTTTACTACATTTTTGTCTCTTATACCATGTCGAAATATCTTTACAAAATTATTATCCGACTTTACTGGTAAATGAAAAGTTTCCACTGTTATTCTATTTGCGAAATATAATAACGTTCCTCCTTCCTCCTGTTTCACTCGTATAAAAGGTAATAACTGACCAACTTTTGATTTATTTAAATCAAATTTACCAATCAATTTTAATGACATTGTGTCCATATTCATCGACGTAACATCAGCTTCCGACTCGCACTGGATCTCAACAATTAAGCTGTTTTCAAAATAGGACATAAAAATATCCATTTTTGCGGAATCTTCAAACGCCGATTGTTCGAAGAGACTGATAAACTCTTTCACGTTGTTTATGTGGTCAGTTATTGATCTCTCCTTGCAATGATGTCTCTCGAAGATGAATAGCTTTTCTTCTTTCTTCTTAAACATTAGTTCTTCCAAGTACTTATGAGCTGTAACGTTTGCTCGTGACGTCATGTTGTATATATCTAATAATGATAAAATCAATTAAATTTTGAAAAATATTAATATTTATTATATAACATATTATTTAAATAAATTTAAATTGTTTTTTACATATTTTCAGTTTTTTTTTATTTTTTTAAAATATATTATCATAAATAATAATATAACAATAATATATTTATTTAACTTAATCAGATATATTAGTATTTATTTGTTTACATTTTTTGTTTTATTATTTTTACATTTTTATTTTTACCTTAAATTCTTGGAAAACATCATTAGGCAATCACACCAGTGATTCGGTAAATTAATATAAGAAGAAAGAAAGAAAAGAATAAAGAAACAAGAAAGAAAATTTATATATAATTTAACAAATTAAATAATTGTTAAAAAAACGATTACAATTTAAAATACGAATTTCAATTATTAAATTGAATATATAAAGAAACTAAACAATTAGTCAACGACAAGTTAACTTATAACTTGGTTACAAGATCAAATTAATCTCCCGCTACAACCAATCTTAAGTCGTCAATCTGCAATCCACAAAATTAGATTTCTATTCGATATTGTGAGTCAACAGTTCTAACATTTTTTCGCAGCTGTTTTAATCATACAGATTCTATTAAATCAACTATCGATGTATTCCAGACAACAAGGTATGATAACTCATCAATCATGATCATCATATTTTTGACTCAAATCCACTCACCAGACTTAACAATTCTACATTTATTAGAAGACATTCTATTTACAGACCATAAAAACGTATTTTGAATGAATATTGTTAGATATCTTCTGACGACTCTTCATTAATTTGTATGATACAATACTCTTTATCTATTTGTTATCAAATCTTTATCTATTTTTATCTGAGTTGTTCGTTTATTAATTAATTATATTTTAATAATTCAAAATTTGTTATTTTTTTATTCGGGGAAGTATAAATTTCGAATATACATATATATATGTATATATATATATATATATATATATATATATATATATATATATATTTAATGTCATGATATATTTAATTCATTATAACTTAATAAAAACAAAGTAATATATGTGTAATTATTTTATTATTTGTAAACTAATAATATAAATTATCTAAAAAGAATATTTCATATGTTGATTTATACAAATTAAAAGAAAAAAACAAAGACAAAACATTCTCATTTCCTGTAATAGATTTTCTTTTCTTTCCATCTAGATATAGATTTGAGATTTTCAATTGTTTGAAGCCTTCCAAATAATCTCAAATGATAATCCGTATCAAATAAGGAAATTCATTATTATCTAGCTTTGATTGATTAATTTATTGAGATAAAATTTGAAGCTAAAAATTCTTTTTCATGATTTAATCAAAAAATAAATAAATAAAAAATGAGAAATATTCAATTTGATATTAGATTTTTCTTCAGAATTTATTGGCTTTCCATTTAATATTTTCAGTGTTGCATCGATAACAGTTTGAAAATTTGTCAATTGTTGTTACAATTCGGAGCAAATGTCAACGCCACTGACAGTGAAATGTGGACGCCCCTTCATGCCGCCGCCGCCTGTGCTCACATAGAAATTTGTGCTTGTTTGATAGACCAGTAAGTCCACTCTAAATTCTCCTTCATTTGTAATCCAACACTTTGAAATTGTAAAAATAAGCCAAAAATATTTTTTTTAATTTAATAATTATTTATCAAATATAATTAGCTTTATTTATAATGTATTTTATTATTTATTACTTACATTTTATTACTTCAATAATTTTGGACGTATTTAATAAATTAATTTATAAATTGTATAAAACTAAGATGTAAATTCAAAGCTTCTCGTTAATGCCCTGCCAAAATTTTCATGATTTATCATTACAAAGAAAACTTGTCGGTGTATCGATCAGAAACAAAGAACAATTAGTATGTAAAGCTTAAAAATCGGTGGAATATGCATTGAGATAAAAGAAGCGATTGAGACCATATTTGCGGACTTTCAAAAGCCAGTTCAAATCAAAGGAAAACTGGAAAGCAAATTGCCTAATAGACAACTGGCTAATTGGATTAAAATATGCAACTTCACCCAGACACTCAAGAAAAAACAGATCCAATACATGCATTTATTTAGCAGAATTAAACGAATGTTGCAATACGAGAAGCCAAATCACAAACAATCAAGATGCATATTTACAGACGGAATCAATATAACAGTGAGTTGAACCCATCAACTGGTAAAATGAAACCTAAGTTCAATATCTGGATAAAAGTAAGAATATTGACCTCATTATGCCAAAAATCAAAACATATTTGTGCCGATACAACATAAAAACTGATTTATCAAGAATATCCAGTGTTAATAATTGGAACAACAAATAAAAAAGCTTTCATCCGTTCCGCATAGAAATTTGCATAAATTGACGCAACAAAAATTTCAAATTCATATTCAAATCAATTAAGACATGTGCCAAAGAATTTGACAACTTTGATTATGAATCTGACACATTAATAGCATATGCCTCAGACGCAATGAACATTGGATTTAAGTCAATATTTTGGGTAAAATTCCCTTAAAAAGAGTAATATGTTTGTTTCATATAAAAAACATCTTATTTTTGTGATTTATCTGCTGGTTTAGTTTATTTATCTTCCGAATTAATTCATTTATCTACTGTATTTATTTATACCCTTTAATAAATAATAAATCACAGGAAAAAAGTTTTGTAAACAAGAAAGATATATTATTATTGAAAACTTAACTTGGACTTTAAACCCAATAATAATAACTTAATAATAAATAATATTTATTATTTATAGTTCATGTCAATGAATAAAATTATTAAATTTCGTAATCATAAAAACATTATTTAAATTATCAGATAGATTTTGTTTTGTTTTACGTACAGAATATTTTTCATATTGATTGGAAAAATTGAAAGACTTAAAAAAATAAAAATATAAAATTTTAGAAACAATTTTTCTGATTAAAATACAATAAAAATGTCACTCAAAATCGACTCATGATTGATGATTTAAAATTATTTATAATTATTTTTAATTCCCGAAAGACAATGTTTTTTAGTTTGCAGTAATAGGTCTAATAAAACATTAATCGAAATTTAAATAAAATGTTTTGGGCAAAATCCAAAAAATATTTCTCTTAAAAAAGATTTTCAGAATTTGAATGAAAATATGTTTTTTTATGATAACAATAATTTATTTATAATTATTAATCTATTAATAATATAAACTAATCATTACAATTATACCTTTAATAATACTATTTGAAATTAAAATATCCTTTTTGAAGATAAGTATTTTATATACGAACTCAAACTTTTGAAAATTATTTAAGAACGATTAATTAAAAAAAATACAAATTGATATGGAATTATTAAAATTCATTCGAAATTATGTTGAAAAAGTTGATCAATCTATCAGTCCAAAAGAAGATATAAATCTCTTTTAAATTTCGTCATAAATCTTTTTGTTTCCTCGTGATTCTAAAAAATTGAATTAGGATTTGTAAAGCTGTGAATATTAACTCCTGGATGAAATTCTATTTAGTTCCCTAAAACATAAAAAATATGTTCCAGTCTTAAAAGGATTCATGGAGAATAAACATGAAAATATTGCCCAAACTTTGAAATTTATCATATAAATCATTTTTACGCACGACGTTTGGACACTGGTGTTATTTTTTATGATGTGAGTGTTCGTGGCGAGTTGAGTGCAAATGGTCATGGCGAGGAGAGTATGAGTGTTTGTGGCGAGTTGAGAGCGAGTGGTCGTCACGAGGAGAGTATGGGCGGATACAGCGAGGAGAATACTGTCGAAACGAGAGAGGAGATGGCGAGCATATGGTGAAACTACGAAACCGGACTAAACTGGGAAATCCCTTCGATTCATGGGGAGGGAGAATATGTTCGCTCCAAATCGATGAACCGAATTGAAAAAAGAAATTATTCAAAAAAAATTTAATTTAATTTGTTATAAAAAAGAAAAGAAAATTAATTTAATTATCCTTAAAAAACATTTATTTGAAAAAAATTAATTAATTTGATTTAAAAATAATTGTAAAGAAAAATTATAAAATAAATTTAAAAGGTTGAATTTTGTTGAAATAAACCAAATAAATTAAATTGTTGTGGAGAATTTTTGGAGCGGTAAATGGTTGATCTGAGCGTTGTTCTTTTATTTTGCTTTCGATTTGAAAATACGATGGAAAATTATTTTATGATTAATTTGAATTTGTTTAAATTAATCAATCCAAATTTCCAAAACAATATATTATAAATAGCATTTATAGAGGATAATCCAAACATTTTTGTTTAATTTTAATTGAACTTAATTAGATCATAAAATGATACTTCTAAATTCATCATGTACATAATATTTATGAAAGTATCATTCACAAAGTTATTGTCGTTTATCAAGATTATCTACACGAAATTGTTTCTAATAACTGGAGCCACCAATCATCTAATGTTCAATCTCATTGACGAAACTAATTATTCTTTCCCGTTACCAATTGTAGACACTTATTTGAATTTGATTTCGTGATTCTCTCCATCTTTGTAGATTTTTCTGGGTATGGTGCAATACTCCTTTCAGGATTTCTTTTGTCAAAGAGCTTACATAACTAAGTTTTATGATTCAGTCAATCCTATTTCAGTGTTGACTATTCCATCTTGTTGTACTATTTTAGTTTTATTGATTATTTTAACTGTAACTTTCCATCCAGGTCCTGCTTCTTTAATCTTTAACTGGATTTCATTTGACTTTCGTATGTGACTTTAAAGTATTTCAATTTACATTGTATTTTAGGATTTCTAGAATAAGCTCTAGGATAGCTGGAAAACCTGAAAATATCAAAGATAAAATCTAGTCCACTATGAGAAATCAAAATCAACAAGATCTTACATACCGAAAGTTTTGCAGTCACTTCATAATATTAATAAAATGCCAAAAGCTTATTCTGTTATTGGTCGGTTTAATTAATAATCAAATTTAGAGAAGTAAATTTATTAAAGTAAAATGGTAGGAGCAGAATTATCTGATTTATGGCTTAAACTCAGTTTGCCATACATTAATGAAAGGTTTATCACAAAAAAATATAGAAATTCTTATTAAGAAATATCAGTCTGTTCAAAAAACCAAACAATGTTTTGAAGAAAATTAGGATTCTTTATTTGACATAATCAAAGTGAATAGTGACTGATTTAGCAATGAAGATAAGGAATTTTATTTCTTACAGGTGAAAACTGATGGTCAAGCTGGTTATTGCACATCAAAAACTGTTAAATTTCATCCTTCTAAGGCTTTCTGGAAGAGATCTTTCCTACCTGAAACAGATACAGTAGATGTCAGTGATGTCAATAAAAAAGACAATGAACAAAATGATTGGCAAAATCATGATTATATTCCGCCAGACAAATAAGAAAAGGGAAAGTAGGAAAACACCACAGTAGCTGTTAACTTAGTTAGGAAGTCAAAACTAAGTATTAAGAGGTTAGCAGAGATTTGCAAAAAACACCATCTGAATCTGGGGTTAATAGAGCTACAATGACAGAAAGTCAAAAAATGGAAAAGCACTTGATTAATCATATAAAAAAATGATGATTGTGTGTTGCATTTTGACGGTAAAAGAATTTCAGGAAATGAGTATCAAGTCTTGATTTTAAAAAATGCAGAAAAGGAAGTCAAGCTAGCCATTTTAAAATTGGGCGATGCAAAAGCTAATATTTACAGCGGAATAGTTGATGTGCTAGAAAATTTTCAACTATGGAGTAGTATTAAAGTTATGATATCTGATACTACAATTAGGAGTAAAAATGGAGTTGTGAGCCAACTTCAAAGAGAATTTAAAAGAAAAAATCTTGAACCATTTCAATTTATTGCTTGTTAGCATTATGTGCTAGATACAATTTTGAAGCATGCAATGAATGAAAATTTAGACGAAGAAAAAAGCTCATCACCAGAAATATATTACAAATTTATTGAGAACCTGCAAAAAAACTGTGAAAATTTCATGACAAGCTTTAAGCAAGGTTTAAAATTTTGTGAAGTGAAGACTAATAAATGGAGAGATGATTTGAACTTTTTGTTTGACTTGTTTCAAAGTTACTGATGCAGGACGGTGCATGCCAGCTATCCAGCTGTAAACTTCAAAATTCTGTAATCATTGCACAATGCCATATTTGCCCTTCTGGCATATATTTTAACTGAGTCGAATAATAATCAACTGCGTTTGATTTGTAACTTCATAACATCAACCTAGTCTGATATATGGTTTTCTGACATGCAATACTCTGAACATGATTTTAAAAATTTAATACAAACAATAACTTCAAATTCAGCCATGAATACAAAGAATTTAGAAATCTAATATTTGTGCGAAAGATTTCTATGTCAATTTTTCGATTTTTATGATTTTTAACAAAAATATTTTTTAATTACGGGGGACATTTTTGTATCTTTTGTCAGTAAAACTTTTGCAATTAGTAATATCATGTAGAATGTCATATTTTGATACTATACCCAAGTATAGTTGTAAAAAATCAACCCCCTACTGTGCATACTTTCCGATTCTGGGTACGCTATTTTCTCTGTCAAAGTGTATGCGACAGTTGAAGTCTCTCCCAATATTTTTATACACACTGGCTATCTAGCTTTAGCTTCTGCTTTACTGATCATGTACAGGGTACCTAGTAAAAATCCAAAGGATTTAATGAAACCAAAGTGTATTTAATTAAACACATGATAAAGGCAAACAATTATATTTACATAAATAAGCTTTTTGTTCATAGGTGTTCAAAATTTCCTTCGTCGATACAACACTTTCAAAGACGTGGAATCCAAGAAGCTGTGACCTTGAGAATTACTTCCATGTCGATGTTTAATTAAATACACTCTAGTTACATCATTTTCCTTTGGTTTTGTACTGGACACCCTGTAGTCTAATAAGTCTTAAAAATCTGCTTTTTTTTCGTCAATGTAACCACAATTAGGGGTACATAGAAACCAATTATGATTACTCTGTAGGACACTATCTTCACTTTAAAAATCCGATGAGAGAATGCTTCAAACTCTTATCTTTTTCGGAGAGTTTGGTCAAAACCCGCATTATTATTTGCCACATTTGTGGTCCACTATTATCTTACCATTGTCCTACAATAGAAGTGGATTTTTCCCAGCTCATTCTTGACCCAAAATGGACATAAATTTGACATTGTTTGCCACCTGTAATGACGAAGGACTAAAATTAGCAGTTTTTGCGTTTAAAGCAAAGTGGAGTTTACTAAAGTCAATTTGTTTAGCAGACAAAGACCGAATCATTTGTTGGAATACTAGTGAATTTCGATGTAACTGTATGGCTCTCAAGTTCTTTTGCAAGTTGCACAATTTGAAAGAATCGTTTTTTGTTGAAAAAAATATTTGAAAAGACGCACTGATTTATGTTATAAATAAGGCAAAATTTAACACATGTCATATTTAGAAGTGAAATATTATATATAAGAAACAAATTAATTAAAAGACGATTTATGTAATAATTTACAAGTTTTAGGTAAGGTTTAATATATTTTCTCTCCGGGAATCTCATGTTCTTCCATCAAAGATTTACAAATCAGTTAGAAACTTAGTTTGAAACCAGATATATTGAGAATTAATGAGTAGAGCAGTTTGCTTCATGATCCACTAATCTGTAATTTTATTTCCTAAAAAAGTCTACTGTAAGCAATACGTCAATTGGCTAATTAAATTATGTGTAAAGGAAAAATATAAATAGGAAACGTCTTTGATAAAGCTGTTAAACTATGAAATTATTTGCTGTTATAAAATTTAATGATCTCATTTGATCATATATATCACATTATAAAGCAGTTAAAATTTTCGATCGTTTAATATTATGCGTATTTTATTGTCACAATAATTTGAACGGGAAACGTAGACTTGATTCGGCAACTTCGTCTTCATAAATTCTGACCATTATTCTCATCATCCGTGAACAAGATTTCTTGTCTCAGTTTCTTTGGGAGTTTATGTCAATTCCATCCTTATCTTTATTCTAAAGAAATTATATCTTGTTAATCAGTTGTCTTTCACTAATTTCTTTATAAAATGAAATCTTCTTTCAAACCAACAGTGCGTATTTATATACAAAATATTTATCGCCAATTTGTTTTTATCTTTACTAATAAAACAAGTATTAATATATGATTCAACATCCCAATCATAGGAAGTTGATTTTTGTTAGTTCAAAGTAATGATATATTCCCCTTGAATGATAGAAAATATACTTCTCTTGATTAACATTGATATTTTATTCTATTTTTTCCTCCTTTAATCATATCATTGGCTAATTTGATTATTTATTATCTTTTAATTTCATCAAATGGTTTCCTGATCTGACGATAGAATTACGACTCTTTTGATAAATCGCTTCTTTTTGAGAGAGAGAGATCTTTCTTTTATTATTACGCAGAAATATTTTTTATAATAAAAGCTCTACAGTTAATAAAAATAGAAATTAATTAATTTATCATTTTTATCATTAATCAAATTTTAAATCAATTTATTATTAATTTCTTTTTTATAGATTTTTATTTATCAATTTTGTAAATCTTATTTAGTGGTGCCAATCTATTAGCATTGAATGCCGAGGGTAATATGCCATACGATATTTGTGAAGAGGAAAACACCTTAGATTTGATTGAAAACGCAATGGCTTCTCGTGGAATAAGTCAGGAAGAAATAGATGAAAGAAGAAAAGAACCGGAATTAAAAATGCTTCATGATCTTCAAGAATTAAAACTGAAACATCATAACTTAGCTGCAATCGACGAACAGGGGGCTTCATTCGTAAGTTATTCGCCATTACATCAATTAAGACTATATATTGTTTATCGTAAAATAATATCAATTATGGTTGATTGGTTTAATAAACATTCATATTTATATATATTACTTCTATTAACACAAATATGACGAATAAAGGTATAAATAAATTCACATATTAGATTATTTATTTAAAACAATCAATAAAGAATAGAAAAACTGTATAAAAGTAAAATAAAGAATAGAGTTAGTTTTCGTTACCTTTATCGGTATCTCTGAGTATTCGGGAGATATATTCACGTCTCTGGTAACTCTCTAGTTTACAGTTTTGGTTGCTCTTAAGATAATCTTTAACAAAAACGTTCTCACTACTTCTGAAAGTTTTTGATGTACGTCCAGGTCAATTGCAGGTTATTGGAAACATTAAAATGTTTCAACGCAAGTAATGATTTTTATTGTTAAAAAATAAAAGCCAAAGAAACATGTGACAAAATAATACATTGGATTTCTATATTACATACAAAAATTGAAAATATTTTTTTTATTTACCCCAAATGCCATGGTAAGAAAAGAAAGGAAAACGCTTACAGAGGAAAAGAAGGATTTAATACTTCGATTATCACAAGACGAGTCCATGACTAGGAAAAGAATTTCTTTAATGGTCGATATAAACGTCAGGACGGTGGCATCGGTTATCCGGGGTTCAAATAACCCACACCCCGTAATTACTTCTAATTCCGTTCCAGCTCCTCCCACATGTCGTGATGACCAAGTTGTCAGAAACATCGTTGCTTGTCACAATGACCTGACTCTGACGGAGATAAGTGAAGAATTGTATACTAACCTTGGTGTAAAGAAATCTAACTCTACAATCTGTAGAAAGTTAAAGAAGCTTGGCATTACAAGGAAAAAACATTCTTTAATCCCTGAGGAATCTAATTCCAAGGATAAAATTGATAAGAGGTATATATATATATACAAGTGCTATTTCGCAATACAGCCCTGAGATCTCGTTTTTTTGATGATACAAGATTCAATAGCCATACATCGTGTTATTATGGATATTCAACCAAGAACGCTAAAGCAAACAGACAGGTTCATGCAAGCAAAGGCACAAACTTCAGCTGCCTCTATGTTATTAGGTTGTTCGATATGAAACGGGTCAAACTTCACACCTTACATTTCAATCGCGTATAACTTAACTTTGAACTATCGTATGAAAATAAATAAGGTATTTCTTGACAGATAT
>MQRK01181462.1:74393-100552 GCA_001938485.1 Girardia tigrina
AAAAAAATAATTTTTTCTAATTTTTTTTGCAAAAAACCACTTACGATTATCTACAAATTTATACACTGTATTAAATAGCAATCTTTTCGTTTATTTTCATGAATGAAGTTTTATACAAGTTTGCTTCCGATGACAATACAATTTGATAAAAAAATTTTGAAAAAAAATAATTTTTTCTAATTTTTTTTGCAAAAAACCACTTACGATTATCTACAAATTTATACACTGTATTAAATAGCAATCTTTTCGTTTATTTTCATGAATGAAGTTTTATACAGGCTTGCTTCCGATGACAATAGAATTTGATAAAAAAAATTTTGAAAAAAAGTTCCTAAATGATAACTAAAAATAGTTAAATAATATTATTAATAAAAAAATTTTTTTATAAAAACAACCACGTTTTTTAAGCATTACCAATGCACTAAAAAGAGGAAAATAATTTCTTTTCTAGACATGTGAGAAATTTTATACCTAACCAAAAACGTGGGGCATAGAAATGATCGATTGTTACTAAAAAGCAGTAAAGAGGAAATAGCAGTTACTAATAGCAGTAATTCAGAAATCCGCCTCACGTTTTTGGTTAGGTATAAAATTCCTCACATGTCTAGAAAAGAAATTATTTTCCTCTTTTTAGTGCATTGGTAATGCTTGAAAAACGTGGTTGTTTTTATAAAAAAATTTTTTTATTAATAATATTATTATTTGATTCTTTTTAATTCAATACCAAAAATAATAGAATCTTTTAAATCTATTAAAATTAGTTTGTTAATTTTATATTTTCAAGATTTTAGTAATTACTTTGTCCGTCATGTGTCAAAAAAAACGTTCTAATGTTGTAAGGATATTTCGTAGATCTTAAGAACTGATTTTATTTAAAATACGTTTATTTAAAAATGGCTCTGACTAACCATGGTAGAAAAATAGCAAAGCAATGAAATCAAGGGCATTTAACAATCAATAAATAGTAGCCAAGAATATGTATTAAGCTATTATCTATGTATTCATCAAAAACTGCTATTAACATTCTCTAGAGTACTGCTAGTTCATCATAATCTTTCCTGAAGAAAGTATGATTTTCCTTAGTAAAAAATATTTCAACAAATATTTCGATATTAAAACTTTAATACACCTATACTGTCAAATTAATTACTAACATTTGTCCTTGGAAATTCGCTCTGGCCTACCTACATTTAAGTTAAATAAAGCCTTTCTTTCTGAACTTCTGCGATCAATTTTAAAATTTTTAATCACGAAGGACAGTTGTCTTTATAAGTGTATGTCATATCGCAAAATATTTCCTCACTATTATTATTCAGCAACAAATAAAAGTGTATTATTATGTTTTATTCCTCAGTGACCATTTATCTGGAATTCAAATAAAAAAATAAAAAATACCCACACCCACTATATTAAAAATAGTTTGGGGGTTGAAAGAACTTCTGAAAAGTATCATCAACACCGTAATATCAAGGAAATGCTATTTCTTCTTCCTATCTAGTCCCAGTTATTTTTGAACAAACGACGTATTTCCTTTAATTCAGTAACTAGTTATATTTCGAACGTTATGTTTTTTATCAAGTACAGACAAGTTGATCACAAAATGTACTGAGTTATGAGAGTTTTCAATTTCTATTTTTGGATAAACGTAAAGTTCTTTGAATTTTTTTCTCTATTTTCCTCAAATATATATTAATATCTTAATTATTCGGAATGTTTATTATAAATTTATCTTTCTCATTAATTATTAATTTTTAGAAAGTGTATAAATTAAATTTGTGTTGAAATACTCTTGTATTAAATCAGAATATTTTTAAGAAATAAAAATATGTATAAAATTAGATTATGGTTTTACTTCCAACATTTATTATTTTAATTATTGATTAATATAAATTTAACCTTGGGTCAAGTATTCAAATGATTATTTATAGTGATTATCTTAGGTTTTATCGATTCCTAAAAAATTTCATTATTGAGCCGGCTTACCGATTTGAAAGTTTAGCTAGATAAAAGAACTCACCTTATTTTCTCGATTATACGGCGCCCTCAAATAAACGGCGAACTCGATTAAGTTTCTGTCATTTTAACACATTCATCAGTATCTATATCTGCGTCTTCATTTATAGTTAAATGTCCATTTTTTAGAAAGGCGTTTGATCTCACTTTATAATAAAAACTATTAAAATAATTAACACGAAAACCTTACATTTTAATAAACGGCGCACCGTTTATTCGAGGAAAAACGGTACTTTTATAACAATTTTTGAAAAACGCTAAACTGAAACATGTACGTGTCCATGGAATATTCATTAATTTTACATATAAAACATAAATTTATACGTAGTGCGCTCAATAAGTAGTGAGCCTAATATAGAAATAATTTTCTGATTCCAATGAATTTTTTTTCATAACAAGCAAGTTATTAAGGTAATATTTGTGATATTTGTTTTAATCTATTATTTGTGTTTAGCTTAGAGAGCGCATAAATTCGAAAATGTCATTGGAAAACTTCCAATATCGAAGCGTTATTAGTTTCTTGTTAATGAAAGGGAAAAACCGGGAAGAGATATTCGTAGAGCTTCGTTCTGTTTATGGCGAAGAGAGTCCATCCATATCTACTGTCAAACGAAGGTTCAACCATTTTCGAGATGGTCGAACGTCTGTTTTTGATGAAGAAAAGTTAGGTAGGCCACGTGAAATTGGTGAAGAAATAGCGAAAAAACTCAAGTAAATCGTGCAGTATGAGCGACGAATCACCACCAGAGAACTGACAATGCGATTAAATGTCAGCACAGGTACCATATAGTCACTGCTTGCGGAAACTGGAATTAGAAAATTGTGTTCACGCTTCATGCCACAGTTTTTAACAGCAGACATTGATATGCTGCCAGGAAAACTTAAACCTCTATGAAGGTATTGGAGACTGCTTCTTACAGAATATTATGACAATGGATGAAACACCACTTGCCCTTAATGTCCCAGAATCAAGACGTGAGTCTCAAGAGTGGAAGCTGCCAGGGGAAGGGTGTTCAAAGAAGATGCCATCATCAACCTCTCACAAAAAAGCTCTCATGCTCACCACTTTTTGGGATGCAAATGGAATGATCCTTGCTGATTTTGCGGAAACTGGTGTTCGTATCAACAGTGAATACTACTCCAGGCTCGTGCTACAGGCCAGAAAGCTGAGAAGGAAGAGCAAAGTTTGTGAGTTATATTATTTGCACGACAATGCACCGATCCACACAAGTGGGCTGTCAATGTCATCAATTGAGGGTTGGGGCCTCATCCTGCTCTCACACCCTCCATACAGCCCGGATCTGGCGCCATTCGATTATCATCTCTTCAACCACCTCAAGCGAGCTCTCAGGGGTCAACATTTTACTACGAAAGAAGGCTTGAAGGATGCAGTCTCAAATTTCTTGGCTCAACAGTCACCGAAATTCTTCGAAAAAGCCTTTCTGGACCTTGTTGTGCGCTGGAAAAAATGTGTTGGTGTGAATGGAGATTTCTTTGAGAAATGATACCTTTATAACTTGCTTGTTTTGAAAAATAAATTTCATTGGAATCGGATTATTATTTTTATGTTAGGCTCACTACTTATTGGGCGCACCACGTATTCTTATTTCTAATTAGCGTTACTGAAATTGTCGATCTGCTGCTTTTAGAAGAAAATATTAAATATCATGAATATGAATAATAAATGATTACACTAAATATAAAAGTATAAAAAATAAGTTTCTTCGGCATATGTTTACTTAAATTTACTAAATTTTAATATTAGCTGAGTTTCCTAATATAAATTTTAAAATAATGAAATACAATTTAACAAGTCTAAATGGTATGATAACACGATTCATGCAATACTTCAATTTACAAAACAAAATTTATTTTCTCATCAATTTTTATATTGTCCTCATCAAAATAATGCCGATGGGATATAATGAATCTTTACAGACGAATATCTAAGTTTTCAAAATGACGCTGAAGTGCAGGGTTTTGTATATAATTATAATCCGTAGACATTTTTTTTCATAGAATTATTAATTATTTTTTAAAAATTGGTTTCAATTGCTTGTCATTGACTTTAATATTCATTGAGAAAACACATAGGATAAATTCTTAGATTAGTGAAATGCTCTTCGTCATAAAATAACGGGAAATGAATGTTTTTTAGTTAACTTAATAATGTAATGTTATTATTACTACTGTTAGTGTGAGAGTGGGCGCAGCGCGGTCGCGGGGTTGAGTGCTCGGTGTTTCCGGGACGAGGGGGGCGGAAAAAAACAATCTTACCGGAATTCACCTACCACTCATCAATTTCGATTTAATTTTTTTTGTTCTGACGTCTCTCTTCGCAATCATATGCATAATCATCGGCTCTCACAACAACAGTCGTCGTTCCACGGACCTTATTAATCTCCTTCACAATCAAAACTTTATGTGACTACACATCGTCCATCACTCCCGCCAATCGACCCCGTCTTAGTCCAACAAACCCCCACATCGCACTCTTCAACTCATACAAAAATCGACCATCGGCGATCACGCACACGCACTCGTCCTTATCAGAAACCTTATCAATCACGGCAGATTGACCACGAAATTCCCCATTTCGATACGATCGATCGACTATTGTCACACACGAATCCCGAACGATCCAATTTCGTTTAATTTCAATCTGCAATAGATCTTCTCTGACTGTTTCGATTATTTCCTTCGTACTATCTTTCTCGATGATGATCTTAACGATCGATCCAACGACGATTTTCTTTGGAATTTCGATCGATCGGATAGATTGCGGCTTGAAATTCGATTTGGCGGTAGTCGCTTTGCGATCGAATTTGATTTTTTGTAAATTCAAAACACAATTTTTTTAATCAACAAGACGATAAGTAATGTGTGAATCTTAATTTGCCGAACATCAAATCAATTTTTTCTCTCAAACAATTTGAATTTTTTTCCAACACTACAATTTTTTCTCAATAAGTCACGTACACTTATTTAAAAAATTTCCCAATTATATATATATTATATATATATATTATATATATATTATATATATATTAGGTGTACAAGTATGAAATGCGGATAATACCTATAAACATTAATGAATTCGAACAAATTTATTTTTTCCGACAATTACATTTTTCGCCAATTAATTCGATTAAACAAATCGAATAATTTATAATTATTTTTTACAATTTTAAAACCTTTTTTGATCGTATCATTTTTTTATGCCATTTGGCATTTTTTGTTATTTAATTATTTATTTTTTTATCGTTTAATTATTTTTTTATTACATTCTTTTTTTATTGCTTTTTTGTTTTAAATATTTTTAAATATTATTAAATTATTATTTAATATAACAAGTGTTCGAAAAACATCACATAAAATATAGAAAACAATTCCCCAAAACAATGAAGCACAACATACAATCGTTTCATTTTGTGAATCGATCAGATAATGTAACGAATAATGACAAGTTTTATCAAGAATTTGGTTTAAACTGTTCCACTTTGATCATGGTGTGGTGAATATTAACCAATTCATTTTTGACGGTCATGTTTTGTAGTTTTGAACGTTGAGAGAGTTTAATTTGATTATCGAATTTTCAGCTATGTATGATTTTATTCAGTTCCTTGTCTTTTAATTGCTTTTCTCGAGAGAGTTCTTTTGCTTCTTCGTCAGAATCTCGTTGAAATTCTCCTTTCAACTCGTAATCATCACACATCATTTTGTGAGATTCGGGGAGTTTAGGTCTCTGCTTTAAAAAAATCATGATTTTCCATCTAATTACGGTAGTATGCTGAATTTTCTCTTTCAACGATTCTCTTCTAGGAAGAAATATATTCTAATAATTTGATAAATCCTGTTTGATTAAGACCGGTCTGATCGATTTGTAACCGCGTTATCATCTTTCGATTGGGCGAGATCATCCTTGTCGTCTCCCCCCCCGACGGCGAATCAAACAACTACATTTTACATATTTTACAAAGATTTGTGCTAAGGTGGATGTAATTTGTGAGTAACGATTAATTTTATTAAACACATTTCAGTACTTTCGGTAATTCTAACCGGAAATAATTTTTTGGAGACTCAAATCAGCTTTAAAACGTGTTTTTCAGAAATTGAACGATTTAAAATATATTGTTTTTAGCATAAAATAGAAGAATAATCAAGACATGAGTTGGGATAAAAATTTTCTGATTCAGCCATATCCTTTTCCAGTCTTTCCTAAATCTAAATATCAATCAAATTAGGAATTTATCTTTGAATTAGAAATAATATTATTAGTTTCTTCAAAAATCCACAAACTTTAATTAAACAATATTTGTTTATTGTAGAACCTGAATTTAAATAACAAACAATGACGACAGTAAACCATCAACTAAATAATTAACATAAATAAATAAATTTATTTTCGAGAATTTTAAAATAAAAAAGAAATCTCATTTTTAATAATTCTATTAGACAAAGTAAAGTTAATCTTTTTAATTAAAAATACAAACTAAAATATAAAAGAATTATAAAAAATTTTCTTTTAAATAAACAAGCATCTCTTTTCTCTAACAACATTTTAAAACTTGTTTTTTAAAATAATTTTTTTAATCTCTGTTCCAAAGAAACTGTTTTCCGTTTTTCCATCTTTTTGGATATATAGAAAATTACTGAATGAAATCGAATGATGTTAAAAAAAAAGACTTTCGTTTTCTCATTTTATTAATAAATTAGTTTATTATTTATTTGTTTTCTTTCGATAAACAAAATGTATTTACACGTAATTCCGTCTCTTGTCTTTCAAAAAAGGTTGTATTGAAATATAAATAAATGTACCATATCAATTTTCTTGCTTCCGAATGAAGTTCCACGTATATTTTAAAGATCTTTCTTTTAGAAAAAGTCTTTATTTTAGTTTGTAAAAAATTTATTGCCATAAATGCTGATATACAATTTTGAATTGTTTATATAATTATTCTTTTGCAAATGAACAAAACGCAACATTTTCATTATAATTTAAATACAGGTTTTCATGAGGTTTTAATCATAAAATATTCAAGCAAGTGCTTCAATAAAAATTACTAAAAAATGTCCTTAAATAAACATTTTAGTTTTTATATAAATACTTCGTAAACAAAAAAGTTCAAAGGAAAAGCATATATGCAATTTTTATGATCTTATTTCTTTTCCTTCGAATATTTAAGTCACTATGAGTCACTTAAACTGTTCGTCACTTTTGGAGATAACTCATCAGCGTACCGCTTTGAAATTTTAAAATTTCCATTTGAAGATAAAATTTATTTCAAATGTTTTAAAGATCATTTACCAAAATAATTCGGGGTCAAACAACAATATAGTAATCAACCTTCTTGTATAATTACTGTTGATTTGTTTAACAAAATTAAAGGGATGTTTTATATCCAATTAAACTATAAATTAAACTGTTTTATAGCATTTGTTTCTTAATCATTTTAAAATTAATTTATACGATTACAATATTATATTATATATATATCTTTTATTGATGCATTCACAATGTATTTGTCAATAACTTTGTTATTTCTTTTCTTGTAGTTACATATTGCCGCATCGTGTGGATATTTGGAAGTAGGACGATTTCTAGTTGAGCATGATGTTCCTGTAAACATTTTGGATAAAGATGGCTGGCAACCCATGCATGTTGCATCGTGTTGGGGTCAGGTATAATTTTATAATAAATAAATACTTTTAATATTTTATTGGTGTTATGTGAAAAATTATTAGATTTATTATAATTCTAGGACTAATTTGTCTATATAATCTACATTATTTAATATTTTAGTACTTTATTTCTTTACATTTTTAAACAATTTTATAATAATCCATGATTTAATTTTATAATAATAAGTAATAAATAAATATACATTTTTTAGAAAAGAATATTTTAATTAAAATTATAATTTATCATTAAAGATAAAAGTTTACAAAACATTTTGAATCTATCGGTAGAATAATAATAATAATAATAATAATAATAATAATAATAATAATAATAATATAAAATGTTTACTAGTTCACTGTTTTAGAATAAATTATTTCGACACTATGATAAATAAAATTATCAACTTTCTTGAGATCCTTGTGTTTGAATTTGTTTATTGTCTTAAAAGAAACGAAAAGTAAAGCTGAATCTCAGATTAACTGTTTTTTGTTAATATATTATTAATAAATAAATAGAAAAAATATTCTTATTTATTTTAAAAATCCAGAAAAAAATAATGAACCCCCTGTCAAAACCCGACCGTCGTTCGATTGTTTCAGCAGTATTTATCTAACATTGATACTTCAAATACAATCATTTTCTTTTAAATTTAAAAAGGAATCGGTTTTTCTAATTTATATGATAATTTTCTTTCTCAACTAGCTGAAATTAATAATTTTTTTCAATTTTTTTTCATAAAATGAATGTACTCATTTTGAATATATTTAATTATTAATAGAAAAATTATGTTCGTACAAAAAGTATGCAAAATAAGAATCATGAATTTGATCAAATATCAAACATTATAAAAAATGTTTTTTGCATATATTCTTTGATTTAGTTTTTAAAAATTCAGCCTTTAAAACAATAATAATTAAAAACAAAAAAGTAGCGAAGTATTTGTAATGAAATAGAAACAGTAAAATTTATTTAAAGAACAATTCTTCAAACTTAATATTTTCTGTACAATATCTATTTATTAAAGAACAACTTTATAAAATATCCCGCTGCACTAAAGGTACATAAACGCACAACGACTGCGAAACGAAGAACATTGTAACTTGCATGAACTAATTTGCTCATTGACGCAAAATATTCGAAACACATGGATCTACCTTTTTTCTAACTGGTCAAGTTTATTTGACCACAGTCGTTTTTTTGGTTTAATCAAGAAGAATACATCTCCAATCTCGACGCATACGCAAACTGTAATCGAGCTAGCGTCACACCACACACTCTTTTTTAAAGTTCAGTACTTCCTAGATACCACCAGAGGAATCCTCTGTCTTTACACGCTCTGCTGACTGTATTTCTAGATTTTAGCTCAATCAGCTTGAGATCCCTTTACGACAATCAAAATCATCCATGCATATGGTACTGTCCCTGTGAGGAATGTTTTAAATTGTGTGTTGATATTGTGCATGTTGTGTGTTGATTCGATTGTGCCTCTCCTGCACAGGTGGATGATTGGTATTTTCTTTGATTCTTATTAATTAAAAATAATTTAATTTAATGTTAAAGTAAAAAGATTTAAAATAATTTTTGAAGGTATTATTTATTTTTTAATGTAATTTAAAATTTTAATATATTAATTTAATATGTTCTTTTTTTTAAAAAAAATGTTTAGATTTAATTTCAACCAATTAGATTCTTTATAATTAATAATTTTTATTAACAGATTTTCATTTATTGAAAATAATTAGTTTGAACTCTGAAAAATATTGATCAAGAGAGATGTCAAATAGTGAATGCGCTTGTGATTTTAATAAATGTTGTAAATCTCATATTGATGTTGTTAATAGTCCCATTAACTGATCAAAAAATGCGAAAAAAACATTCAAAAATAACATCTTCTGCTGCCTAAATAGCCAGTCCAAAGCATTACTTCTAATCAGACTACTACTCATCTTCGTGTTAATGAAGTTTTCGATTAACTCGTCCTGTCAAAAAATTAATTGTTAAGATACAAATTAAGAATAGTCATTCCAATTAACATTAAGTTTGGTTTATCGTTACTTTCACAAGATTTCAAAACATTTTTTTTCTTTATTTTCAATATTTTCTGTACGACTTAGGATTTAGATTATTTCGAAAAAATGTTTTCAAAATACCTATTGAACAATATTACTTATCTGTTTTCTCAAGCAAAACATACCAAGAAGCGAATAAATCGCATGATACAAAGATTAAAACGAAAACGTGACAAATTATTTATTTATATTATCAAGATGTTTAGCATAATTTAACTTGATTATCAAATAATTGAAACACAATGTAATATAATGTAATTCAATTCACACTGGTCATTGTAAAGTACATAAAATTTAGAGTATGTCTGACAAAAATAATTCATACTTTGGAAAAGAAACAAAAATATTTATTCGAAGAACTAATATAGTTTTAATTTCCAAAAAGATTTTTAGACATTTTCAAATGATTATTCATAAATACCTTAACCTTAAAAATTAATGATTGAGGTATTCATTTTAGTACCCATTTTCTTGATGTATTTTTTCCCTAAATCCTTGGTATTGTGTCTGTTGGTTACAGTTCCCTTCGAATACTTTACATGATTACAGTAGGAACCAAACTGCAGGTTTGCCTATACTATTAGATCACGGATAAATAAGTGGTATATCACACCAAAAATTAAGTATTTCTTTTATTAATCCTTTAACGAGTAAACCATTGTATGATTGACATTCGGGTTACTGCTATATTTGTGCAAGTACTAGTCCAGTTACTCTTCTTGGGCTTATGTGACGTTCCTTATTTTAAGACAGTGGTTCTTAACCTTTTTAGCTACCGGCACCCTTAAAATTTTCAAACAATATTCTCGCACCCCTTACCCGAAATTATTGAATTATAAAAATTGAAAAACAAACATTATTCATAACATATTTTTTATTAATTTTATGTGCATAACAATTTTTTTAGAAATTTTAATTGTTAGCTGAAATAACCAATTATAAATGATCAAAATTTATTTTAATGGCTTTTTTGTTGTTGCTTTTCCTCAATTATTTTTGAAAACCGGGGAATCTTTTTTGAAATAGCCACACGCATATCATTACTAGCATTAAGTCTATTTCTAGCTTTTGTTCTTATATGTACAAGTGACGAGAACCCCATCTCACACAAATACGTTGTGGCAAATGGAACAAGATGCTGAAGCGCTATTTTAGCTAATAGTGGATATGACATTACTTGAGCACACCAGAAATTTTCCAAACTCACTGTTTCATATTCCATTTGATTGCGCCCATTTGTCCGTAATTCAACAAGATCATCTTTTAATAAATTAGTGTCATCCATTGAGTCCAGATTATAAATAAATGGATCTAATATCCATTTTTCCGATATATCAATATCTCCAGTAGCAAAATATCCATCAAAAGATTCGCTCAACTTTTGCAAATGAGCTTTAATTTCGGTGGCATAAAATGTACAACTTTGACTGAAGAGATCAATGTTTTCTTAAAAAAAATAAATTAATAGAAAAAATTTTTATGAAATTATTTCGTGTGAATTTAAGTTTAGAATTTTTAAGTTTAGTTTTTTATTTTACTAGCTACACGTGCATTTGTATAATTATAGTTTCGCACCCCCAGATATTCTACCTCGCACCCCTAAGGGGTGCGTGCACCACCGGTTAAGAACCACTGTTTTAAGACATCACACTGAAAAGACTTTTCAATAGTCAAATAAATATTGTTGATAAATTTGCTTTGCTTTGTTTTTTTACCTTTAATCGATTACCAGTAAAAATGATTTTTTTAAGCCGTTTTTGAGACAAAAATGCGCCCCAAAGGGTTAAAAATGATGAAATGTTAGTTAAAATTTTCAATTAGTAAAATAATTTATAATTTTGGAAAATTTAAAATTTTGACAAAAATTAAATAATTACATAAAACATAAAAGTACATAAAGTTTGTAAAAATAAAAAAAGTTAAAAACCATATTTTAAAAACCAATAAACGTTAAATAATTATGTAAAACAAAAAAAGTTTAATAATTAATAGGAAAATAATTAGTAAAAGTTTTAAAATAATAATTTTAAAATAAATCATAAAAACATTAAAGGGTGTAAAATTTATCATGTAGAACAAAATTATTTTGAAAGAAATCAAAGTTAAGTAAAATATTTTTACGAAATTATTTCAAAATAAAAAGTTTAGTAAAAATGAAATTTAAAATAAAAAGTTAAATATTTTTTAACAAAAGTAGAAATTCAATTTTAAAGAAAAATAGTATAGGGATTTTGCGAAATGATTATCGAAATGAAATTATCGAGAATAATTAAAATTTGTGTGTAATTTTCATAATTAATAAATTTTTGTGTTAAATTATGAATTCTAATCTTGAATAAAACATCATCGAAGATAATGGCAATGATGTTAACAAAAATCAAACAAACATTTTTTTCTGAATTCTAAAAATATATATTTTAATTTAAAAGAACATGTACATAAACATATACAATTGAAAATTATTTTTTTACATTCACTATAACTTTCTTTATCTCATTGTCTTGGTATTACCAATTAATTCATTACATTTGATACTGTTTTCTAATAGTATCTGGCTACAAAATATTTTGATTTGAATAAGAATACTGAAGCGTAAATTTCGACCACCTTTTCTGTATTAAAACATAACTTTTCAAGTCTCCGTCGTTTTAAATTCCTTGAAATAAAATAATTTAGATTAAATAATATTATATAAGTCTATTATCAAGAAAAATCAGAATTGGAATTTATTTTTTAAATTCAATTTTTTAAAAGTTTAAGAGAAATTCAATTTAAAGAAAAGATCTGTTTCTTGGACAATACTTTTCCCGGGGTTTTGATTTGTGTAGAAAATATTGTTTCATGGGAAATACAATTTATTAGACCTGACATGGTATGAACAATAATTATTTTGCAAATCAAAGTTTTTAAGTCCATTTTTATCAGTTACAACTGATTATTGTTGTTTTTTTCCAAAGCTTTCAAGTAATTATGTACATGTAAGATACATGATTTAAATTTACCTGTGATAATCAGAAAGATAAATATTTATGAGCATTATTAAAATAAAGCTTTTATGGAGTCATGTTGCCTAATTTCAAAAATATCTCTAAATTAAATATTCCATGTCAAATTTCATTGAATTATTAGTTTCTTTGTCTAACGTTCTTCTTAATTGAATCGTATGTTTTTTGAATAACCATATCATCTTGATTTTTATTATATAAATAATATTTATAATTAAAAAAACCTAAAAAATACTTATTTAATACTTATTAAATTATTTTTCGATAATTTTACTACTCGTTTTTCAATCCTTACAGACTAATCCTTTCACTTAAGTAATTTTGTCAATTCTTTTTCTCTTAAGCTTCAGTAGTTTTTTTTCTAATCTCTTCCTTTTTCACATCGAACAGAAAAATGCTTTTTTATATTTTCTTAAAGTTTATTCAAATAATTAAATTTTTATTTATGAATTTTATAGATAAATTTATTCATTATAGTAAATAGAATTTAATTTTATATGTACAAATATAATATGAAACAGTCATAAGAAAATCTTATAAGCTATAAAGGCTTATAATGTTATAGTATACATAAATATTTAAACGTATTTTGAATATAATGAGATAATTGATGGTACATTTTGAAGAGGCATCCATAAATTATGTACCACATAAGGGTCGGGAACCTCTGCAACGGACTAAAATTAATAGTGATTGTTAGTCGATATCTAAATTGAATTAACAATACGATTTCAAATTTGTTACCAAAAATTTATTCTGATTAAAACAAAACATAAAACATGCGAAAATTAATTGCTAAATAAAATAAACCATATTTAATGAATTTTAAATAAATTAATAAAGATTTGAATGATAATTCTAAACAATAATTTGATAATAATAATTTATAATACTTATATTCTTCCTAACATCTCCCTTTCTTCAAAGATCTTAGCCACTCTATATTACGTATTATTTTTTTCCAACTCATAACTACGATCGTGAATCTTTTTAGTTACTCGATATGGTCCTTCATATCTGTTATCGTCTTTCACACGACCTTCATTTTTTACTAAAACTTCCTCATTTATTTCAAAATGAATGTTTTCCCGATTTTCATTTTGATAATTAACTAATTTTTGATTTTTTATATCTGCTTGTATTCGTTCATCTCTTGTTATTAGTTCTATCTGTGCTATTTTAAAACCGAAAACTATTTCGGCCGGACTCATTTTTAATGATTTTTATTTTAACAAAATTCCATTTCAGGAAGTATATCCACCCAATTTTGTTTCTATTTGTCTCCACTGTCGTGTTAATATAATCTTGAATAGTCCTAAATTACCTCTCAATTATTCCATTTGTATTATGGTGGTATGGGCTTGAAAATTTTAACTTGATCTGGAACTTTTCACACATCGTTTTAATTAATTTTGATTCAAAAGTTCTTCCACGATCAACATGAATTAACCTTGGTGCCCCAAATTTCAAAATCCAATTGTTTAAAATAGTTTTCGATGTTGTATATTCATCTTGTTTAGTTATTGCGGTCAGTGAAACATATCTACTAAACTGGTCAATTATACTTAATATGTACTTTTTTCCATATCATTTAGTCTTAAGAGGCCCATAAAAATGAATAAAGATTGATTCAAATGGATTATTGTATTGTTGTTTGTTGATGACTTCTTTTGTTCTGGTTGTTAGTCCCTTCCTTTTTTGACACTCCTCACAATTTTCAATTATTTCCTTGACCTTTTTTTAATGTCTTTCATTGCATAAATATCTTCTATGTAATTGAGAATCTTTTCCATACCAGCATGACACAATAATAAATATTTTGAATAAATTTATCTCTTTTATTATCTGGAATCCATATTTTTTTATCTCGTGTCATTACTACTCCTTCTTTTAACATATATTCATCTATTTCAAAATCGTTAATCCGTCTTTTAATTTCCTCAATTTCTCTACTATCCTGTTGCCATTGTATAACATCTGATACAGAAAGTATTGCTAAAATTTTGATCTTTAATGTTCCTTTTTTAGCCTCCTCGTGTTGCATTTGACATTGGAAGCACATATCACAATCTCTCCTTGATAAAACATTTGCATTTGAGTGATGCAAACCTTTTCTGTACTCTAATTTCATATCTAAACTGCTTAAAAAGTTTAGCCAAGTTTGAAACTGGGATGTTATTGGTTTCTTTGTCGTCATCATATATGTTATAGCTTTGTGGTCCGTTCTTAAAGTAAATTGTCTACCATATAGATAATGCTTAAAGTGTTGTGTGAAAAAATAAATTACTAACAATTCTTTTCTTGTTATGCAGTATCCGATTTCGCGCTTGCTCATAGCGTGTGATCCATACGCAATTACTTTTTCATTTCCTTCATCTTCTAACTGAGATAAAACTGCACCGGTCGTGTTATGACTAGCATCGGTATCTAAAATGAAATCCTTATAGAAATCAGGATACACCAAAACTGGTGTTTTTGTCAAAGCGTCTTTCAATTGAAGAAATGATTTCTCACATTCGTCATTCCAAAATAGTTTTTCCTTATTGCTTCCACAGAGGGTTTCCAAATTCCTTGAAAGATTGGAATATTTTTTATAAATTTTCTATAATAATTGCACAGGCCCAAAAAACTTCTCAATTTTTTACACAGTTTGGTCTTTCAAATGTTTTGATGGATTCTAATTTATCTGGATCGGTTCTAACTCCCTGTTCATTGATTATGTGACCTAAAAATTTCGTTTTACTTTTCAACAATTGACATTTTTCTGGATTGATCTTAAGACCCGCACATTTAATTTTATATAACAATTTATTTAGTTTCAAAATATGTTCGTCCATGGTCTTTGAAAATACTAGAATATCATCTAAATAGACTAACTCCCTTCCATAACATATCACCCAAAACCGTGTTCATCAGTCTTTGAAAATTTGCAGGAGCTGCCACTATTCCAAATGGCATGCGGTTAAAACAAAATTGTAGAAAAAGCCTTTTTCAATTTTCATTCTTCGTCTAACTCCACTTGGTAATACGCATTTCCTAAATCAATGGTGCTGAAGAAACGAGCTCCATTAAGCGAATCCAGCATTTCCTCGATGTTAGACATCGGATAAACTTGTCTTTTGATCACTTTATTTAATTGCCTAAAATCCAAAGAAAGTCTAATTTCCTGTTTGTCTTTTTTTCCACACACAAACCATAGGTGTGTTCCTGGATGAATTGCATAGTTTTATTATGTTATTGTCTTCCAGATTTTTTATCAATTCTTCAATTTTATTTTCTAAATTTGTTGGTTGTCTTCTCAGTTTCATGAAAATGTGATCACCCTTTGTAACAATTGTGTGTTTCAAAAGTTTTGTGCAACCCACATCCCATTTATATGCCATAAATACATCAACATGTTTTTTTATTATTTTATAGAGTGGAGAGTCTAATCATATTTTCAATATCTCCACAATATTTTTTAATTTGATACTATTTGGTACCTGTAATCCAAATTTAGCACTAATACCACAGTTACTTTGATCCAAATTATTTCAACTTTCATTGAATATTTCTTTTCCTATTTTTAAGTGAATATTGAAGGCATTTAAAAATTACACACCACATATAATGGAAGGCGATACTTCTTCAGCAATATAAAATTTAATCAATTTATAAATTTCACCTATTTAAATTTTTAGAACGACAATTCCTAGTATGTCTAATGCACTTCCATTAGCGCAAATAATATTATCATTATTGTTTTTATTTGGAATTATTCTTAACTTATTAACTACATCCTTACTCATAATATTTATACGGGCACCTGTGTCTAGTACACAAGAAAAATATTGATCGTTACATTTAATTACCATCTGGGGTCTTCCATCAATTTTATCATATTTTATCTTCATATTACATAATTTAGATTTTAAAATATTGACATCCCTATTATTACACAATGCGGTTGACACTTAATTTTATCATTTGATGCACAAATGTCAGACATGTTTTGTAATCGGTCAGTATTACGATTATCTTCTATTGGGTTAATATTATCTAATTTAAAATTAAATATTTTGCTTTTATCCCTATTCTTTAATACAGATACATTATTTACAGACTTCCTGTATTTAGATCATCACTACTTTTAAAATATTTATTAATATCAATATCGTTATTATAATTATCATTCAAAAAAATATTATTATTACAATTATCAAATAAAACATTACTATTTACACAATTACAATACTTTAAATTACAAATAAATGGTTCCAAAAATTTCTTACATGTTAAGAAATGACTCCTATCACTTCTCGCCTTGATGGAGCCTGATCGTTTGGGATCTGATCTTTTTCCTGCTGTTCCCCATCATAAGTCCCGATCTCTTCACAATTGTCGTCTAAAACCGCAATGTTTTGTCTCGTTCTGTTAACATTCATTCCAAAATAATTTCTCTGTTTTTGATAATCTCCTTATCGTTTCTGCCAGCACTGAAAACTAAAATGACCATATTTTTTACAATGACTACACTTTATATTTGGACATTCTCTTCGGATATGTTCATGTTCTTGACATGCATGGCATTTGATTTGCTTGTCGGGACAATTTCTGCTAACATATCTCTCTTTCTGACAGCTCCAACATACAACTGGGTTTCTCGAATGTTCATTGTTTGCATGATTCCATTTTATTCTTTCCATAGGTGGTTTTACTAACCGTGAATTTGAAAATTGTTGGTGCTTTTGTACGATTTTGGCAAACGTTTCTTTTGGATTGACTGCTGATATTTGAATTGATTCTTCTTCTCTTTCAATACTGTCAATCTTCCGAATAACTTCTTTGATCTGCTCCACGTCATTGGTATCTCGTAAACATAATGTACCAAAATACGCCATTAATTCTTTGTCATCCCATTTAATTTGACATTAATTTTTTTAAACTATTTTTCCGATTTTATCGCTCCATCCGAACCTTTTTCTTATGAATATCAATTCATAAAATCCTGTATTAACGATGAAGGTTTGGAAAATGCTCTTCTGTCTTTCCTCATACTCCACGATATTTGGGTCCACTTGTTCATATACTGGAATTAAATCTCTGGAATGAAATGCCTTAACCATAATTCATTTTAGATTTGGGTCGGTGCCGGATACTTCGAAAAATCATCTGCATTCTTCGATAAATTCTTCTAAATTATTTTCTACATTGTAAGTTTCGGGAACCAGATTCTTCCAATTACTGAACGTGGTCGCCATGTTAGTCGATATCTAAATTGAATTAACAATACGATTTCAAACTTGTTACCAAAAATTTATTCTGATTAAAACAAAACATAAAACACGTGAGAATTAATTACGAAATAATTGGAACCATATTTAATTAATTTTAAATAAATTAATAAAGATTTGAATGAGAGCGATCATATTGATGTAGACTTTGTTGTTTTTTGAGAACATCGATGATTCTATATATTCGGATGGGCCTCCCATCTCTCTCCCATGCTTCGGGGAACTCTGCTCTTCCCTCCCAAATGGCTTCGAAACATTGCATGATCTTGATTGTTAACTGGTGGCCTCCCCACTTAAATAACTCTGGGATGATACCGTTGTTCCCAGCAGCCGTGCCGTTTTTGAGTTGTTTTATTGCGGTACCTACTTCTTCTACGTCTGGTAAGTAATTGATATCCAGTTGTTGACTTTGTTCCAAATCCATGACATAGTCTCCTTCATTCTTTTTGAATAGGTTCGAGATTCAATATATATTCGGGTAAAGTGTACCACACATTTGCACGAATCTCTGATACCCACCTTCAATATAATTATTGAAACCAAGAATTAATAAAAATAATTATAATTAAATTCATTTTAAAAAATGTTCATTCTGATTTTACAAAAGTAAATTAACGAAACGTTTTCTGAAATTCGGTATTAATTAAATAAAGATGGAGGAAAATACTTTAACTTTTGTCAACGAAAAGAAATGAAATGTAAATGATGATAACAAATGAACTAAGAAACAAATTACATCAAGATTGATTGACCTTAAAAACATTTTTTTTAAGAAATTTTTGTACAAGATTCTTAACTTTAGGAGAGAGAATCTATTCCTGACCAATTTCTTTTGTTCTTGTGAACCAACATAAAAATCTACCAAAGAAAATTAAATTTAACAAGAACCAATAATATTTACGTATATATTAGTGTTCTTCGATGTTCTTCACAGTATGAAATATTCGATTTTTGTTCCTGTTAGATAAGACGACTACCCATTTTCGGATAATTTTTTAAGTATAAGGGGCCATCTTATCGAGAATAACGAAAAGAACAATTTATACTAAAAAACTAGTTCCTTTTCGAAATTCCTCCAACTTACACGATTTAAAATCTATTAAGATAACTTTAACAGAATTTCATTTGCGGCATTAGATTTATTAGAAATGTTAATCCCCAAACAGACACTTATTAAAATTAATTGACAGTTTGAATCTAATTGTTGGTATAATTTAATTATTTTTTGTGCTTCATAATGCATAATAATATTATTTGGAAGAATTATTATATTTTCTTTCAACCAATTCGTCATTGTTCGAGTATAAAATTGTAGCAGTTGACGATCGTATAGAAAAATGCTTTATTTTGATTTCTTTAGACTGTAAAGTTTAGAGCAAGAATCACTATAAGTTTTATAAAGATTAATTAATTTATTTAAAACAAGTTAACAATTATATTGCGTATTTGAATTGAATATTTACCAAGATTCAATATTGCTCTGTGTGAGTTCGTATTAATTTGGTTATTATTATTACAAATCGTTATGTAACACTTCGTTTAAGTACTTTCTGGATCAAAGTTTGAATATGCAATCTAGCTTACCGGTAGACTTGGCACAAAATCTCAATCAAGAAAATAAAAGAATGTTATTTTTTGTTCCGTTACAGAATTGTCTATACATTTTCTTTAATAATCTATAATTGAAAGATAAAGCCCTGTCCCTAAATGTATTACTTATTACGAAAATAATTAATGATACTTAAGATGTAGAGCATTTATTCTCACAAAAACTGACGTGAAAAAACAACTTGTACATGACATTGCTTATTTAAATGCTCTGAAGGGTTTATATGATTTAAGAAAAGTATGTATAGAAATATAGGTAGTGACATTTGTTTTAATAGTATCCAAACTTCATAGTCTTCTCTCGAAGAAACCGAGAACTGTTTGTGTTTTACAAGCTAATCCTGACCTTAATCCCATAGAAAACTTGTGGAACATCATGAAAATAAGAGTGGCAGTCAAACATCCCTCTAATGTGGATCATCTAAGAGATTATTCAACAAGTTTGGAACGAAACACTCTCACCAGACCAATGTTTCGCATTGTTCGCTATCATGCCTCGAAAAATTCAAACGGTGTTGAAAAGCAAAGGAGAACATACAAAGTATTAAATGTAGTAAAAATTACTTTAAAATGCTTTCTTTTCTATATACATTGGTAAATTTAGTGAATTAAGCTTTTCTTTGTCAATGGGAACACAATATTTTTGTACCTTATCATTTTTTGACAATATTCCATGTCAATGGCGGCAGCTGTAAGTAGTACAAAATAAGGTTATAGTATTATTTTCTATGAATTACATGTATACTTAAACGTGGTAGTAAAAGAGAAACAAATTATAATGTAATCGATTAAATGATTGATCAAACTGATTAACGATTAAATGCGAAAAGTAAAATGTTTAATATAAAAGTATGTAAATAAAGAAAAATGTTTCAGTGTTAACTGTAACCCAACTTTTGACCTACACCGTATATATGAGATTGTATTTAACAAATTTGAAAATTATAAACATTAATTGTTGATGAAAAACAATTAAAAGTAAAAAAATATAGTTTAAAAACAATTACCAAGAAAAGACTCAAATAGAAAAGTAAATTATTTTTTTTTAATTTTAGAAAATTGTTTTATCTTTTTTTTGTTAATTTTTTCTTATTTGCCAGAAATACTTTAACAAAATAAATTTAATATAGACATTTTCTCTTAGTTAAATGCGTTATTTGAAAAATAATTTGTGTTTGATACCAATATAAATTCAACAAAAGTTTTTTTTAAATAATATACTTTTAATTTAAAAAAAATCATTGAAAAAATGGAGCTAAGAATTTCAAGCATTATTAAAAAATTGACCTACAGGCTATTCTCTCTTAATCAAAAATATTGTAAAAAAATGTTTTTCCTTTTTTGTCAAAAATAATATTTTATTATTAATTAAGAATCAAAAAATAAAGAGATATTTATTTGTCATAATAATTTTAACATATTCTCATCAAGAATATTTATCAGACTAAATATTTACTTTTTATATGTTCTTAAGTGTCACTTTAGTGTTTTTTGGCGAATATAAAAACATATAAATGATAAAATTGAAGAAAGAATATTGATGTATTTAAAAATTTCTAATTTATTTGTTTAATATTTATATGAATGAACTTTTTGTATTTAAAGACTATCGGTCAATTGGACAAACTCCTCAAAACTATTTCCTTGAATTAGATTTACTCTCCTCTGATTAAATTGTTACGAAAATTTATTCTGTTGGGTATTACAATTAAATCTCGTTTATATCTTTGTTTATATTAAACTACTAATCTGACTCCAAATCGACCAAAAGGTTTCTTCCAACAATAATATATGAGGAATGAACACAAATCTTTTTAATAAACTTTATTTGAAAATTACAACTTGAGCACAAAACTGAAATCGAAACTTTATCGCTAAATTAATAGTTTGAAGCACACTCAATCAACACAAATCAATATCAATTTAGAGTGAGCGATATCTGAAAGTCAAACTTCAATCTTTCTCCTTTACAGGATACTAGATTGGTTAACAAAAATTAAATAAAAAAGATTACCGTAATACATGAAGTTTAAAATCTTTAGTAGGGTCTGCAAGTATAATTTTGTCCGAAAATTTTGTGTGAATAATACTAAAATAATAATTGTTTATATACTAGTTTTTTCAAACCTTGAATATTAGTTTGCTAAAACAAATCTAAAAATATTTACAAATATTATACAAATTTTATTAAAATAATGTAAATCGAAAATTATTGATTTTTTAACAGAGAATTATTTTTAATTAATTTTTTACACAACTTTTTGATTAAACATTTAAATTTATATTTTGAAACCCCAACAATTCTAATGGTCTCATTTTACAAATAGTATTATCATAATTAAGCACAATTTTATAACTCTTCTCCACTCCACAAAGAATTTCTCAAATATTGTTAATTTTGTCTAAGATTTTTCAGTCTTGTATGACTATTTACATAATTATTTAAAATGTGTTTTCTTGATAAGAAGTTTAAAAAACTTCAGCCTGTCGTTTAATTTTATTTGTTCTTGAATACCAGGCGATCTAAAGATACAGTTATTGGAACATAAATTAACCAAACTTTCTTGATAACATAACTTTGTAAATACAATCATGAATGAAATGGTTTAGAAGACCTAAAAGGTACAATGGTTTTTTGAAAATAACTTTCAATGGTAGTTTTTTTTAAAAAAAATAGTTTTTTAATAAATTGCTTTAATTAAAAAAACATTTAGTCGAAATAATTTATTTTACTAATTTAATTTTCTTTATTTGAGAAAAATTTTAAATAACTATAGAAATAAGTTTTAACAAATTCCACAGCTTTTAAAATGATTTTGAAAGTTTTAAAGCAATTTAACAGAAATTTGAAACTATTTTCCTAAAATCTGAGGAAAATATTGTTTCAAAATTTTTGTTAAAAATAAATATTATTGTTTTATTCAATACAAAATATTTTAATTAATAAAATAGTTATTAATAAATAAATATACGAAAACTATATAATCTTTATTTGTAATATATATGTAAAATAAAAATAATTTAAATTTAAAACAATTAAAAATGATTATAAAATTTAGAATTATTTTAATTTTTACAATTAAACTTGATAAAAGATGGTAATTTTTTATTATAAACAAATAAACGCCATTTGAAAATATATTTTAGGATAATATATTTCGACGGTTTAACCGTCATCATCAGATCACTGATTATGTTCTTTTTTATTGCTTTTATATAAGAAATAAATGATTATGTAATCACTTACGTAAGTCTAATCAAAAACTCTTAACAAATTAGTTGAGAATGCTGTTTGAACATTGATTTTAGGATCACATGATCTTATCAACAATGCTTCACATGACACTCTCCCAATAATTTTGAAAATGCTTGCACACAATCTGAAAATCATTTATGCTCATATTACATTTACACGTTTTTTATGCTCAGCAATATTACTCTTTCCCCCTCTTTGACTGTGTTCTGGGACTCTTGCAGAGATGACGGACAGTCTCTCCGATGTATGTGACAGTGCACCCATTACATGTGTATTGATAAAGCAATGTCCGAACACAATCCTAAAGGAGTATGTGATTTATTGCAAAAAATATTCTCAACTTTAAATGATTGAGAAATAATTTTTGAATTTAAAATATTATTTGTTGATTTCAAGATCGAATTCTTGAGGTGTTTAAAACCCTCGGAGTAAGGTAAGCTTAGAGTATACCCAGGTGTAAAGCAGTTTTCAATGTTTAAACTATTAATTTGTCATTATTGATTTTTTCTTTTCCAATTATTTTATCTACAGAACATAATCAGTGATCTGATGATGACGGTTAAACCGTCGAAATATATTATCATGAAATATATTTTCAAATGGCGTTTATTTGTTTATTTTAATTTTTCTCGTGATTTTTTTTAATTTGTCAAAAAATTCATAAAATCAATAATAAAAAGTTATATTACATTAATTTTATTTAGAAATTTATGTATAAAAAACTGCGAATAAAAGTATTAGTATGAAAATAATTTAACAAAAATTGTTTCATAGAAAACTAATACTGTGAAAAAAGTTTCTATGTAAAAAATTTTGACACAAAAAATTTTGATGATAAAATTCGAATGAAATAATAATTGAATATCATTACAATTACATTTCTTAAAATATCTACATTTCTTTTTAGCTTGAATTCATCGAATTTCTGTTGGTACGTGGAGCTGATATAGATGCGACGACACATTCTGGAGAAACTGTTTACGGTTTGTATAAATTTCAATATATTTAATATTAGGATATCGAAATATATTATAGAAGTTTGTGAAGATCCAGAAATCAATCGCAAATTACACGAACTAAAACTAGAAATGGCTCGAAAAATTGAGGTGAAAAAGTCTCTCCAAGTCAGACCGTCATTATCTACTATAGGGCGTCGAAGTAATTCACATAAAAGAAGGTATATTTATTCTATAACTTTAGTTTCAATAAAGCCTATTGTCAAAAGCACACCAAAATAAATTTTTACAATAGTCTGGTGACACTTTTTGAGTCCAAACAGTTTCCACTGCTTTGATCATGTCCTGCAGGGAATTTGGGTGCATGGCAGCAACCTGTTTCTTCACCTGGGTCCAGGCATTCTCAATCGGATTGAGATCCGGTGAGTTGCCTGGCCAAGAACCAAGAATTTGGAATCCTGACTGCGCCAACCACTCTCGAACAACTTTGACATTGTGGCAAGGTGCTCCATCATGCTGAAAGAAGGTCGTTTTGTGTAACTCCATCAGTGTAAAAAGCAGTATAGAAATAAGCGTTCACAAACTTTTGTACCTGACTGTATATATATAAATCAATAAAATATAATGTAAAGAACACAAATTCATTTGATAAAATGTATTTGAATTAAATATTGATTGGGTACAATAACCGATTTGAATTGAAATCTTCGCTCTTTTATATTAAGGCAATATTATATATTATTTAATATGCACTGGGGTTACTTGATGCAATTGAAATTGACCTTGCAATTGCACATTCCGGTGATGTCATGACATATGAAATCAACGGAATTTGAACTCTAGTGATGTCATGAGATGTGACATCATTGAAGTTCAATATTACCGAATGTTGGGAGGAATGACATCACCACATATACGAAGAAAGCTTTATCTCAAAGAGTTGTGTGGTTATGCTAAAAAAATCCTGCATCACACGGTTTAAGAGAATTTCCAAAAAAATTCAAGACTTTGGTGTGGTTTGATACACAATGCGACTTGACTTAATGCAAAGTGGTCAAACATTCAGATGCTTAATTTGGATTCTGCTCCAACTGATATCCTCACAGAATTCATTTTGTCTGTAATTCATTCCTGTACCGTCAGTCCTTTCTGAATTGTAACTTGTGTTGATAAATTGGTAATTTGAATAAATTGTCAACGCCTTACATTTAGAGAAGTGTGACTTGAAGTTAGACAAAGTAAGAGTGGTTCTAATCATCAAGAAACTCCGACAAATTTTATAATAGATTTAGTACTACTTTTCTAACAGAAAGAATATCTAAGAATTGTGATGGTAGACTAACCATCCTCAGTCTTATAGTTATTATCTTTCTCTGTCAAACTTAAGTTTATTAAGGTTTCTTGAACAGTTTCTGATTGAAAATTAATTATTTAATTTAGAAGATACGAGGAAGAATATTGTACTTTTTTCAATTCTATAAGTTTTACAAGGAAGGAAAATTATTGTAATTAATTACTACATCTAAATCGTAAGATCTACGAGTATCTGGATTTCAAGTTGATTTAGAGATTATCAATCATAGAAATATTGGTTAATCAGTGTTAAAGGTACAAAAAAACCAAGACAATAACATGAATGATGCAGTTCTAATTAAAGAGACTGAGTATAAGATATTAGTACGAGAAAATAAACATAAATGGATGAATGACAGAGTCAAACGAATCTATCGAAAGATTGTTTATCATATACTGAGTTTAATAGTTAATATGATATCCAACTTGAAAAAAAGATATGTTAAATAAAACTTAAAAAACGTAATGTAACATTACAGATCTTCATTTTATATCGTAAAAAATATTATAAACGAATATAACCCTCAATGAATCGTTGCTTGATAACGTTTTTTCAACAGTCCATAGAATAAAACCAGTGCCGATCTTTCATTCCTTTTGCATGATTTTTCGTCTTCTGAATATGGAATTACTATAATTAAAAGTGAAATGACAAATATAAATATTATATTTATTCTACACGCGTCGCTAAAGTCCAAGTAACATTTATTTAATTTAATAGTAAAATCTAAGTTTTTCGTTGAACACCAAAATGAAATATCTCACACATTATTTATCATTTTAATTCATTAATATAATAATGATATTATAATAATAATATTATACCAGTTCTCTCAAGTCTGTTGAGTTGGTGCATGTTGACCATAAGTTTCTTCAAGAAGCCGAAAACTGTCTGCAGCTTTTTTCTTTTGATTAAAGCAAAACAGTAGTGCTTCCCGCAAAT
>MQRK01181462.1:118110-132397 GCA_001938485.1 Girardia tigrina
CGAGGATGAGACATGGGTCTTTTTCCAAGGTAGAGGAAAGAAAGAAGATCACAAAGTTTGGATTTCTTCTAATGCTGTTCCACCAAAAGTGATAAAGCCATCGCCAATGACTGATAAAAAATCTCTTGTTTTCGTAACCTTTACCTGCAACAAACGTTTTAAATGTAAAATCACTGCCATATGGTACCAAGATTGATTCCGAGGCGTATGTGAACTTTGTTCATGACACCGGTGAAAAATGGCGGAAACTTCTGAATTCTTTTTTAATTCTTTATCAACAGAAAAAAAATCAACTAGATAAACTTTTTAACTATTGTCAGTTGGTTATTGACAACAATGGTGAACATGTTGTTGCTTAAGAAATTTTTAAAATATTTTTTTTAAATAAATTTTAAAATTCGATGCATCTAATTTTTTTTGTTGGTTAATAATATTATTTTTTTGGTAAGTTTCAAATTTTATGCTTTGAAATTTTAACACAGTATTTATGAATAATATTCAGTCCAAATTTGGTTAAATTTGGTAAAATATTAGTGTGTTTTTAAAGGCCCCCTGAGGACTTTTGGGACAGCCTAAGTATATATCTGCCTTTATAAGAAAGTCTATAAAGAATTTTTATATATGACAATAATAATTCGTTATGTCCTTGTAGTTCTCTTTGGCCGCCAAAATTTACATCTTCTACTTTATTATGACAACTATTTTCTGGTGACTGATTCTCATCTCATGAGTCTGGGAAATTTGTCATATTTGTCTTGATGTCTCTCTTTAATTTCATAAAATATACAATGACTGGATTGAGGAGTATGAATAATGGGCAAGTATACCATTTGATGATTAAAATACTGCATCTTAAAAACTTTAAAAACTTAAAAAATTATGGTGCTTCCTCATTCGCATTATTACGAAATGAATATTTTTCATTACGATGTTTTATTATTCTAATCCTTAAACTTCCATATCATATGTTATAACCTAATTTCTATAATATTTTTATACTAATATTAAAGTTATACTTCAATAAATTTAAACATATTCCTTTAATCATTTAATCTGCTTGGAAGGGCTCGCATTCTGGAAAAGGTGCTCAAAGGGATTATATACATTATTTCTAACTATTTATAATGAATATGCAACTTTATTTAATTATTATATTGACGAGCCAGAAATATTTTAGAGGCGCTTTTAAAATCACAAACATAATTATAAAATAATTATGGTTCTTGTATCACCTGAACAATTAATATTATATGAAGATTATAATTTTATTAACACAAAAACATTTTTATTTTTCTGAAAAAAATATTAATTTTTATTTATTCGTAAACCTCATAGCAGCATATAATTATAATAAATGTTTAAAAAAATTAATAATTGATAAATATATTTTCTTTAACAATGAACGAAATTAGAGTAATGATGCTAACAAAGATTTCACTAATTTAGCAGATTGATATGAATCAAGTAATGCTGGATGTTCAAGCTCGTTCTCAAAAAGAAGCATTTGTGCGTCGAGGATCCAGCCGAAACAGTTTCACTCATGCTCATCCATATCATAGTCCTTCAAGAGATTTATCTCTGTTGGGAGATTCGGTTCGAGAGGAAACAATGACAGATACTATAAGTAATCCCGAAAAGCCGATCGCCAAACCAGAAATTACTTCGTCGATTAGAAACAGCCACAGGAAACAAGTACAACCAAAGTCAGATTCTTATCAGATAGAATCCGTCAATTCCAACAGATCCAATGTAAATTATACAGATTCTCCGTTTGTTCGGACAACTGACTCAAGTCGACTAAGTCAAAGAACTGATAAACCTGTTACTAATAATTCCAGCAGACGAAAAGACAATAGAAGTGAGAGAGAAATAGTACCTCCATTGATCAAACCCCAAAAAAATCAAGGATGTTGCGTTGTGATGTAAACCGAGAAAACGGCAACTTTCTTTGAGATAAATATCTTACTATTCAATATCCGTGATTTCTGAAATTGATTTATTATAATTATTATTTATTATTATTAATAATAATAATAATAATAAAAATATTTTAACCGATGTTTTTGCAAAATCTAGCATCTACAAAAAATGATATATTTTGCAAATTATTTTTGTAAAGAAAATTATTTTATTCATATTTTTACTCAAGTTCATTGAAAACTGAAGGCGAATTAACGAAACGAAATTTCTAATTTTATCAATAAATTTTTGAATTATTCTGATATTCGAATATTACAAAATGTTTCTTTTATCTCCGGTCTTCCAGATTTGTTCAGTTGGTGTTTTGTGATGAATATCGATTTTTGTATCCATATTATTATTGATTTGTGTCCAGTATGGAGTGATATTAATTGATTCCAAAGGTAATTATTGTGATAAATAAATTATTGGTATTATTTTTCAAATAAAATTGATTTTTCAAAATATTATGTTTTTTGCATTTTACTTTTAATTTGTAAGTAGATTCAGTTACAAATAAATCTGTTTATTGTCTATTATCGGTAAATTTAAATATCTAAGAAGGACGATTTGATGAATTGGTTAATATTGCTTCGATATTCAATATAAATCAGGATGGCTGTACCCACAAGAGTCTACAACCACATCATTATGCAGTCAAATGAATTTCAACTACAAACATTTGATAATGATCAACATAATTATAATATTTATATAATTATTAATATAAAAAATCTTATTTTGAAAGGCTTAAGTTCTATGCATTACATGTCTTCCAAAAACTTACATATATATATATATATATATATATATATATATATATATATATGTATGAAAAAAATCACTAGGCACCGATTTTTCAGCACTTTTTTGAAAATGTTATTATGGAATCTGACTATTCATATTTGGGTTTCTATCCATAAGTTCAAATGCATCTTTCATATTTCACTTCCTTCAACTTCTACACCCTATGGACATTCTTAAACACTGCACTATAATGCACAACATCTGAGTAAAGCACTAGGCATTGATTTTTTCGAAAATCTAAGATCATTTTCCCACTAATGACCTATGGATTCCTATACATGTGATCAAACAGAATTTCGATATCTTACTACCTTGGGCCTCTATACCCTATGCGCATTCGGCCCACTTTACACTATAAAACACCACATGTCAATAATTGTCTTTTGTGCATTTTTTCGAAAATCTAAGATCATATTCCGACTATTTACTAATTGGTTTCTATACATGTGTTCAATCAGATTTTTGATATTGTGCTTCCATGGGTCTTTATACCTGTTAGGTTGGGAATTATCTTCCATTCTAAATCAAAAGAAATTAAAACTTGCAAAATTTATTTAAATTTCTACAAAATTTTAAATTTGTTATTTAAAAAAATTTTCATTTTTTTATTTTCTTTTTTTTAAATTCTATTTTCCATTATTTTTTTTAATTTCGATTATAATTCGAAATTTTTAAAAAACCGAATTTCCTATTTCTGAAAATTAAAAAATTAACAACAACACTCTCTTACACCCCCGCTCGCAAGAATTTTTTTAATTTTCTCCACTTTTCTTTCACATGTTTTACCAAACGTATCTTCTATCATGTACTTTTCGAATAACTTTATATGGCCCATCGTATCTCCCTTGATCTTTTGTTCTAGATTCTACTTTTACCAACACATCATCTCCTCGAAAGAAGTGTCTTCGCGTAATAGCCTCCTAGTCTCGCTCATGTTGAAATGTTTTACTATTTTTTCCATCCCATTTCTCCCTGCTTATGCGTCTTCCGAAAATGATTTCAGTTGGACTCATCCCGACAGTTGTCTGTAAAGTGGCATTTAATGAGAACTCGATCTCCAGTAGAATCTCTGCCCAGTCCGAACTTCTTCTTTCATGCAATGTTGCATTTATCAATTCTCTCACCGTACGGAATTGTCGTTCAATTTGTCCGTTTGTGTTATGATGATATGGGCTGGAGAATCTAATTTTGAAATTCTGTTTCTCTGCAAACTCTCTCATCTTTTTTGATTCAAAAACCTAACCGCAATTCACATTCATCGTCCTTGGAGAACCAAATTTCAGTATCAAATTCCACATTATTCCTTTTATTATCGACTCTTCATCTTGTTTCGATATTGCTAATAACGTAATGTATTTACTGAACTGATCAATGATGACTAGAATATATTTCTTTTTCCCAGAAGTCTCTTTCAACGGTGCGCAAATATCCACATAAATGCATTCAAAAACCTCGGCAGCTTCTAATTTTATCGTGTTCTCATTTGTTTTGGCCGTATATGTTTTATTCTTTTGGCATGATTCACAACCACGTACAATCTCTTTGATCTTACCTTTCAACTTGTCAAAATCCTAAAAGTCTTTTAAATAATACTCAACTTTTCTTGCACCCGCGTGTGCCAACATCCGATGGGTTTCCAAGATAATATCTTCGAGTAACTTTGTGGTTTCATCTTCTGATACAACATCCAATGCACGTGTCTTGATTTTTTCTTTCTTTGCTTCCTCGTGTAGCATCAAACATTGAGTACACGTATCACAATTCATCCTTGACAACAATTGGGTTCTTGCTCAAAAGACATTATCATGAACACAAAAATTTTGTTACGTCTTTTATTAATTTTTCGATTTTATGGTAAATTTAAATTTTCTTTTTTCTCAATTACATTTTCCGATTAAAAAATTAAAATCGCATTTTTTATTTAAGTCAATTTAATGGTTTTATAATTATTTTTTTACTTCCAATTTTAATTTCCGAAAAAATTATAATTACATTTTCCAAAAAAAAATTATAACCAAATTTTTAATTTACTTTGATTTAAAAGTTACCAAAATGGTTTAGTTTACTTATTTCGCAAATAAAATATCAAACTTAAATTACTTTTTATTTTATTTCAAATAAATATTTTTATCAAATTTGAAATTAACTTTATTTACTTTATAATAAATCTTTACATAAATCTTTTAATAACCCTACCGTAAAATTTATTCTATTTCTTACTTAAATTAATTTTTTACATTAAATTTCTGAAAATTTTATTTTAACATATTTATAACAATATTTTACGGAATGTAATTGTTTATTTAATTATTTGAAAGCTTCAAAAATTTTATATTTTTTGAACGTTCCCAACAACAGCATATCAGCATTCGCGTGCGAAGATCCTTTTCGAAATTCTAACTTCATATATAGACTACTCAGATATTTAATCCACGTTTGAAACTGCGAAGTAATTGGCTTCTTAGTGTTCAGCATAAATTTGATTGCTTTATGGTCGGTAAGCAAAGTAAATCGTTTACCACACAGAAAATGTCTAAAATGGTTAAAAAATAATACATTACTTATCTTTGTACGAGGCATTTCCGAAAACTTTGAAATCACAGAAGAATTGCTGTCAATGGAATCAATGAAAGGCACTACTAACGGGGAAGATATTTTTTAATTTGTGGAAAATGCTATGCAGACTATGCAATTGCAATGGCAGAAAATGGCCAGTGTTACAACAGATGGCAGTCCATCTATGACAGGAAAGAAAGTTGGACTACTAAAGAGATTGGTGGACCGCGTTAAAGAGGTTGATTGCAATATGGAGCTGATATTTTTACATTGCATAATACACCAGGAAGTTCTATGTAAAAATGTACTTGACATTAAACATGTCATGGATCCAGTTATAAAAATTGTTAATTTCATCAGTGCAAGAGGTCTAAATCATAGGCAGTTTATCACACTTCTTGAAAATTAAGGTTCAGATCACAATGATATTTTGTACCATTCTGCAATACGCTGGTTGAGTTTTGGGAATGTTCTGAGACGATTCTTGGACCTTAAAACGGAAATCCTATTATTTTTGGAGATGAAAGGAAATGATACGGAATATCCACAACTGAAAAAATACGATTGGTTATCAGATCTGATGTCTTCAGTTGATCTCTTTGAACATATGAATAAATTGAATACAAGACTTCAAGGAAAAGACATTTTTGCTCACGAAATGTACTCAGCTGTGAAGGCATTCAGAATGAATCTAAAACTTTTTTCTCGACAGCTCAGTCAGAATATCACAACACACTTTCCAAAACTCGAAACAATGGCACCCCAGATTATGTCAACAGAGAAATACATCAATATCATATCTGCACTAGATAATGAATTTACTCGTCGTTTTTCTGACTTTCAAAAACATGATGCAGAGTTTGATATTTTATCATCACCGTTTACAACAGACTTTGAAAAAGTACCGGATGCTTTACAGCTGGAATTGATTGATCTGCAATGTGACTCTACTCTTAAGAAGAAATTCCAATCTGAAAACATTGACGAATTTTATGCGTCATTGAATGAGTCCAAGTTTTCCAACCTGAGAAAGATGGCCAAGAAACTACTTTTCTTGTTTGGATCTACATATATTTGCGAGCAAGCATTTTCGACCATGAAACTATTACTCCACTTAAACACACATTACTTAACAACTACTTCCCTCACAAATCGCTTACAATTTTTACGTCATAGATATACTTAATACATCTTAATGTTCTGTGGTAGCTTAGTCGACGCGTAAATGCAATTTTTAATACACAAAATACATTGTTTTTTGCTCTAATTATGCCGATAGTCTCTCCTTTGTCACGGACAAGCGCAATAATCGATGTCAGAACTCTAGGTGTAATTGTCACGACTACTGTTGTTCCTCAAGATCACTATTTAATGTAAATTTATTGAGGAACACGAAATACACTTGATCATATTCCACATTGAGAGGTATTAGTCAATCGACAATCTTCAGAAACACTGATCAAAATCGATTTAGTCACTTTATGTTCGCCGATATTCTTCAGCAACAGATGTGCGATCTTTGTACAAAAAGAAAAACAATAAAACGCTTTTACAATTAAAGTATTTTTCTTTGATATCAAATTTGGTAACCAGAGCAATTTATTCAGTCTCACACCATTTGAATTGATTGTTTCGGTACTGCATCGAATGTAGCCCTGATTCTGAAAATGGAACAATTAAATGATGTTTTTTATCATCGCGAATATTCTCATTACAGTTGATAAATTAATTGTATCTCATCAGCTCTAAATCTTCAAATCTATCATGTCTATATTATTCTCTCCTTTTCAGATTCCAATTTCGTATTTAAAAATTGGTTGCTCGTTATTTTATGAAATTGGGTGGTTTTCTTTGCAACGAAGTCATTTTAAAGTCGTAACTCAAAATGTATTAATTCCTATGAAACATTTGTGAGGATTTTCGGCGAGTTTAAAAATGTTAAATTTAAAGAATAACATACCGATAAAATAATTTAAGAATAATTGAAAATCGTAACAAAGTGATATTTAATTTAGCACAAGATAATATAGTTAACCAAAGAAAACTACTAGATTAGGTATTTCAATAACTAAGGCAAATTAAGTAATAAATTAAATTCTAAATAAAAAAGTCATTAAGATAGTGGTTGGCAACCTGTGGGGTGCGAGACTGTTGCAAGGGGGGCATGCAGCTGTTTCCAAAATATCATTTTCGAATACATACCAAAAAAATCGAATAGGTGTCACAAAAAATGAATCAACAAGTTGTTTTTTAAAGGAGGGCGCACCAATTTTTTTAAAGGGGGCGCATATACAAAAAGGTTGGAAAGCACTGCATTAAGACATTCTTTAATTGGAAAAAAAACATCAAATTGTAGTTAAGGAAAATATGATTAAATATACGATTTAAAAAGTAAAACATTTATTTATTATCATTTAAATTCTTCTAGAAATAAGTTTAGTAAAAATTTAAATTTCCTGTAATTAAATTAAAATTTAACGAGAAATATCAGTGTAGTGAATTAAAAAAATCAAATCAAAATAATTTTTTTAATAACAAAAAAACGATTAAAAAATAAAATTGTGAACGTAGTGATCGAAATGTAAAAATAAAAATTCGAGCGAAAAAAAATTAGCAAATTATATCAAAAATATACACTTGTTTAAATAAGCTCAATATTTACAAAACTCGAACTACATAATCAAAAAAAAACAGTTAAACTCTAATCATGTCCGACTGCGAAACCGAGACATTCGCCTTTCTGGCCGAAATCGCCCAGTTGATGAGTCTAATCATCAACACGTTCTACTCTAACAAAGAGATTTTTCTTCGGGAATTGATCTCCAATTCCAGCGATGCGCTTGACGAGATCCGTTACAAAAGCTTGTCGGATCCATCCGTGCCCGTCACCGCCAAAGAACCAATGATCGAAATCATCCCGGACCAAGATGCTGACACCCTCACTCTCATCGACACAGGAATCGGAATGACGAAAGCCGAGCTCATCTGCAATCTTGGAACGATCGCTAGATCTGGAACCATAGCATTTATGGAGGCGCCGCAAGCCGGTGCCGACATCTCGATGATCGGTCAATTCGGTGAAGGTTTCTATCCACCGTATCTGGTCGCCGACAAAGTTCAAGTGATATCCAAGGGCGACGACGGCGGGCGGCATCTGTGGGAATCGTCCGCGGGCGGTTCGTCCACCGTCAAATCCGACAACAGCGAGCCGATCGGCCGAGGAACGAAAGTCTTTTTAAGCATGAAAGAAGACCAAATCGAATATCTAGAAGAACGGAAAACCAAATACGATGGGCAGTTTGGGCGTGATGGCCGCCCCTCTGTTCGAAAATCCGGCATCCCAACTCGGTTGGTTGAACGATTCGCCTCTTCGTTTTTTTACTTTTACATTCAGGAACGTGTTGTCGAGCGAGAGGATAGTTGCCCGTTCTCCGACGGCCACAGAGAGCTGGACTATCGACTCGCATCAATGTGGGAACAGACGGAAGTTCCGCGCTCGAGGCGTGCCTCCGCCAACGTCGACTCAACAACGGGGTCATCGCCTCATCTTACCGCGGTCGCCGCTCGACGCCTCACGTCGGTGTCTGGAGCAACAGCCTCCTTGAACTTTTCAATCAGTTTCATAAAATTAAAATGAGTTATTGCAAAAAATATATTTAGCAGAATTAAAAATTTAACAAGAAATATCAGTTTAAATAAATTTAAAATAAATATTAAGAAGATAAAATTTTATAAATTAATAAAACTCCTGGTGAGAAACTATATCGATATTTATAATTTATATTTTATTATGTTTGGTTGGTGCAAAGAATTTAGAAAACATTGTACCTCAAATTTGTTTAAATAATTGCTATTGTTAGACAATAAATATTTTGTTGAGTTATGAATCTGATATTCTAAAGTTTAGAATCTAAATGAATCTAATATCCTAATCGAATCTATCAACATTAATTATATTTTTATTAATTATTTTATGAATATTCAACAAAATTATTAATCAATAAATTTGTTTTCTAATTAACATTGATTTTTTATAGTTACACGTTTTTTAGACTGACGAAGAATATTACTTTAATGGAATAATTTTCTAACTTCTGAGTTTGCTGTAACGACTTTTATAAATTGAATATGAATACGTTTCTTTTTATTTCTTACGAACACAATAAAAAGAAGACACTTAATAAATCTTAGGAAATCGTCTGCTGAAGCATCATTCCATGCTGCCTTTATTTAATGGTTTCCTTTCTATTTTTTAAGTTGGAAAAATTTAATTTATTTTTTAATTTTAGTATTGTGGTTAAATATTTTTGTTAAAACAACATGTAATTTTAAGTTTTTTTGTTTTTCTTCAAATTATTACAAATTTAAAATAAACTTTGTAATACTTATATAAAATAATGAAAAAAAATAAAGTAATTTCCATTCTAAATTACGAATAATTTGATTAAATTTTCTCTATGGTATAAAGAAATATTGTATTTTAATTCATGAAACTAAATATATTACCCTGTTGTAAACATTTAGGATTTATTATTTTTATGAGGTTTTATATTAATTTTTAACATGTTAATATATCATTTCAACTAGCTTCAATCCCCCAGAAATATTTTAGACTATTTTTTCTACTCAACTACATTTCTAACAGATGCACCAAAATCTATTGTTTGCCTTATCAAATTAATTATTCATCACTTATCATCATACATACAAAAAGACAAGAGTAAACATATTCAAACTACATGGTGCGTACGGTGTTTGAGGACATATAGTTTTCTGGCTTTTTCTGTATTCTATTAAATTTGATTTCTTTTTTAGTAATAGTAATGGAAGACCCTCACCTTACACAGCAGATGAGTAGGTAAACATTAATTGTGGCATTGGAAGCTGAGCATAACGATTTTAAAAATTTTTCGATTTTTTAATGTAACCAAATCGTTCAGCTACAAAGTTTGTATAGAGTTCGAGGAAAAAAATGGAAAAGTATTACCAGTATCAAAATGTAAGAAGAACTCTCAGAAAACCTGAATTTATACAGCAACTTCTATGAACCATTGATGATAATCCTAAAAAATCGATGAGGTCACTTGAAAAAGAATTCCAGGTTTCAAAAGGAACAATTAGAATATTTTACATGATGAAATTCAAATTAAATCTTATGTGATGAGTAAAGAAAAATTTACGTCTGCAAAAACAAAGGAAAATCCTTTAATCAGATCATAAAGCCTCTTGAACCAACTTAAAAATCCAGTAGAAGAAGAAACAAATCAAAAAGAATGAAATTTTACAACTATCTCATTTTGTAGTTTTGAAATATAAACAGCCATTGAAACTCTATTTTGATAATTCGGTTTCAATTTTTGGAAGAAGACTGCACTTCTCTGGTATTAAATCCGTTTTATTTTGAAATTAATTTATTTGTAATATAAATGTCTCCTATGCTCAGAAAAGACAAATTAAAACGCGATTGCTAATGTTTAAATCAAAGCAAACGTTAGAATAATTATGATCATTGATCTTTTTTAACAATAAAAATTATTATTATTAATCTTCTTATTATTATTACTATTAAACTCATAAAAAAATGAGAACGATTTCTATAATTTACAAAAAACCTCTTCCCAATAAAATAATATTAAATTAATAATATAACTTAATTATAGTTTTATGAGTCTGGATCGAAAATTTGATTTTAAATATAAATTAATAAATTTTATTTCCGTCGTACTTATCGTTTTAATCGATTTCCATTAATCTGGTTTGTTTTGTCTGCATCATTTTTCAGATGGAGGTAAACAATCTATAAATGAAACATAAAAACGGGTTTTTTAAGAAAGAATAAATGTTTTATCAAATATGAGAAAAAACTTATTATAATAGTATTTTCTTTAGATGAGTACACATTTTTAAAAATAAACTTACAACAATTGATACAAATATTTTTAATATTTTCTATTTTTAATTACTTACTTGAGTTATTAAAAATGTTGATTTATATTTTAATTCCATACATCTACCAATTTAAACAGTAACTTTTAATATTTTTTATTATACAAAGTCGTTTAATACAGGATGATCACAAAGTAACTACCGTGTTTTAAACTGCAATAACTTTTTTTGGCAAAACAATATGAAAAAATGGTTTTAAATAACAAAAAAGCATTTATTAAAATTTAATAATATTCAACAGAATAACCATCGACATCAATACAATGTTTAAGACGTCCATGAAAAGACTTAATGGCATTTTGGCAAATTTCACCATCTATTTTTGCCGCTTCTTGACAAATAAAATCTTTAAGTTACTGAATTGCTTTTGGTTTTCTCAGATCATTCTTCAAATACCCCCACACACAAAAATCGATTAGTGTCAAATCAGGTGACCTGGCCGGCCATACATATGCACCATATCGTCCCAGCCAACGCTGTGGAAATGCTTCATCCAGAAACTGTTGCACAATCAGTGAATAATGGGCAGGTGCTCCACCTTGCTGGACCACAGCTTTCCGTTTGCATGTTCTTGATAACGATGACATAAAGCAACTTTTTAACATATCCAGGTAAAGCACCGCTATTATGTTTCGTTCAATAAAAAAGGGCCCATAAACTTGAGTTGAAGAAAACCCCATCCAAACATTAGATTTTAGATTACATTAGATTAGCCTGTGACCTCTGATATGTTTCGATTGGTGTCTCAGTGCCCAAAATGGGACAGTTATGTCTGTTTACAATGCCGTTAAGATGGAAAGTTGACTCATCAGAGAATATCAGGTTACTAAGAAAATTTTCATCTGCACCTATCGATTGAATTAACGTTTTACACATAACATGTCTAAGAGCGCAACCTTCTTCATACAAAAGTTGCGTGGCTTGATTTCTGGAGAGGAATATTTTTAAGTCGTTTTTTATCTTACTTTTTGAACAGTTCCATAAGAGAAATTCAGAGTTGACAACGATTTCCTGATAGACGACTGGGTTTCTTGCTTAAAATGCTCTGCTATCTCATTTTTCTTTTCATCATCAATTGGTGGTCTTCCAGATTTTGAGCCATTTAGAACGCTTCCTGTTTCTTCAAACTTTTTGAAGATGCTTCTAATACTTTTTTCGGTTGGAATATTTTTCCATTTAAGTCGTTGAAGTTATCTTCTTACTAAAGTCACTGACTCCTGCTTTGCAAATAAAATAACAATTTTTACACGCTAATTTACATCCATTTTGAATCTTACGCTTAAAACAATAACAACAATTAAAAAATTTAAACAAAATGTACTTTTAATTAAATTTTAAAGAATAAACTTCAAGATTCCTTTATAATTAAAAAGAAATACAATATAATTCAAAAGTTATTTGCAATTTAAAACCCGGTAGTTACTTTATGATCACCCTGTAATTTGTCTTTTCATGGACCTTTTGCATTTTGTGTTTTATATAAAATAAAAAAATGTATGTAATTTTATGAAAATGCATCATGAAATTTCAGATGAATCTTAAGGTCGGTCTGAAACTTTATTTAAAAATATATATAAATCCAAAACTTATCGAAAAAGGTACTTCTATAAAAATTTTCAAAAAGTGGGTTCGGTATACCTTATAATGTATAAGGTCTCTCTAACCTCGATGGAAGATTGATGTTTCAAATATATGTATAGGGGGATCTATCAAACAGAATTTAATATTTTCAAATTTGAAAAATTCTATAAAAAGCAAAAATTAATAATTTAAGAAAATCTAAAATACTTTTCTATTTTAGAGGTACTGAAATTGGATAAAATGTCCAAAAGAACAGGAAGAATGAAAGGTAAAATAAGACAGGATTAATATTTATGACTATGTAGATGATTCTATGTTTGATAGTATGAATACAAATATTCCTCTACAAATCTGAGAGTTATATTTATGACACGAAGAAAATAACTGCGAGTATGATAAAATTGACATTAAGAAAAAGGAGGGAAAATAAATTGTACAACAGAGACATTAAAAAATGTCACATTTGTGACATAAATTATAAAAATGTAAAGAACGATCAACTGTATAATTTGACAATAAAGATAGGAATTCAATATCTTTTATTTATCGAACTCAGAAATGTTATTTAATGTTATTTAAGCTGGCAAATTCAAAGGTTTCCATTCTATTTTATAAATTTCTATTTATTAAAGACAAATAATAAATTTTCCTTGTTGGCGTTGCTTTTGGTGAACTTTAATTTTTGATATTTTTTAAATTTTTGATATTTTGAAATTAAAAATCATATTTTATATTTTATTAAAAAAATAATGTTCGACTAATTAAAACGAAAGAATTTTTAAATAAAAAAATTTTAAGTTCATAGATAATATTTTAATTAAACTGGGAAGATTTTTTTTATAAAAATTATGTTTCAAAAATTGACAATTAAAATAACAGCTTTGGAGTTAAAGAATATTGCAAAGAAGATTTTGATATATTTTGTATCACTATTTAAAATAATAATGTTTATTGAATTTAATGGTCGTTAAAAGTTTTAATTCGTTTTTTTTAATTTTTTAAATAAAGTTGCTGAAATGTTTAAAATTGTAATATGAAAATTTTATTGTCAAATAAAATAAATTAGGCTATTTAATTTTAGAATTTATAAATTTTCTTTTCATAATACTTTTTTAATGTATAAAATCAAGATTAAGTAAAATAAATTTTAAAAACTGAAAGTAATATTACTTAACAGAAAATAAACTTTAAAAAGATTGCGATTTTTATTAGAAAACAAATAAAAGGTTTTTATTAAAAATAATTTATAATCGAAAGATTTAAAATCAAAGAAAAATATTTAGTGTAAGTAGCGTTTATGCCACTTTCATTATTATCATATTCTAAAGCCATAATTTAACACCACCAAAAATTTATTACTATAACAATTCACATTTATAAAACAAATTTTCCTGTTAATTTAATTTAATTATCTCGACCCAAATTAATCTATTAAATT
>MQRK01181479.1:289-16975 GCA_001938485.1 Girardia tigrina
ATATATATATATATACGTATGAGACGTTTTTCAATGGATTCTGTCATCAAAAATCAAATATTTTTATCTTCAAATTTTTTATTGTCAGTAGACAACATTTGTTTAGAAATATATTTCTTGTCGTAAATAAAGTTTTATGTTAAATAAATAAATGATTTAAAAAATGATGAGGTATTTGTGGAAATATTATTTGATTTAATTTTTAATTATGTTTTTAAAATAGAATCGACATAATATAATAAATAAATATAATATTATTAAAATGCTTGTATTCCAAAATTCGAATGAATGATTTGTCAAACAAATTGTTTACATAACTTTTTTTAATAAATGCCTTGATTGAACTGTTTCAATAAAAATTGTAGATCTGATCAAGTCACCAGTCTATAAGAAATCAATTGTTTTCTATTTAAATAATTCGTAATATTAGTAAATAATTATTTTTGGTTATTTGTTCTCTATAAACTAAAAGTAACATTTAAAAATAATTTAAAATTTTTTTTAATTTTATTGGAATTATTAAGACAATATATCTAGTTTGTTTAATATTAGGTTTTGTAGTTGATGTTGAAGTTTGTCCAGGAAAAAGCCACTGTCTTTTTCTTTTGGGATTGTCGTATAACACCAATTTTCGTCTCCCGTGATAACTCTATCCAGAAAAAGTTCATTTTTTTACGCAAATAGGAGCGAATTGCAAATGGAAAATCTTTGAATTTTGTTACTTTTGATTAAATCATGGGGAACCCATTTACTGTCTTTGCTTGTTTTTCCCATTGCTATCAAATGTCGATGGATTGTCTTCCTATCTACTCCTGTTTCAGCGTCATTGTTGGATTTTCTTCCACTACTAAGCGCAAACTGTCATCATCTACAGATTATGGTCGATTAGATCTTTCTTCATTTTTCACATCGAAATTACATTCTTTAAATTTTCCAAACCATCTCTGACACTTCCTAACATCCAGAGCTCCAGGATAAACGGCATTAATTTTTCTTGTCGCCACTGTAGCATTTTTTGCTTTGTTAAATTGGTAAAGCATAAAATTTTATAAATTGTCTTCGAAGAGTTGATGTTTTTTCTTCTTATTCAAATTAATTATACCTTCTACAAAATTTTATTAAATATATGATGTATAAAATACACGTGTTAAAATCAATCTAAAAAATTAATTGCAAATCATTAGAAAAAAAATGAAATTATGACATGACCTAATAAATATTTATAATTTTTGGTTTTGGACTAAAAGGAATAGTTAATTTTCTTTTCGCTGATCGAGATTTAAATAATTTAAACCTTAAAATAGAATTTTAAAATAATTACATCTAGGTAAAAATTTAAATATTTTCGACTAAAGTAGAATTAAGTATTATTATAAATTTTTAGCGAATTATAATTAAAGTTTCATTAAAGTTCTAATTTTTAAGGATGTTTATAATTAAATATCAAAAATATACATACATTTCTGCCAACTGCTCGTTCAAAGAATCTAACGAAATACATCTTAGAAAATTATGTCATGTTCAATTGAAACGACATAATTGGACACTACGAAGCATGCTTGAGAAGTAAAATTATTAAAGATCGCTACAAAAAAGAACGACTGATACTAGTCACAAAATAACTAAAGGAAACTAGTAAAAAGAATAGGTGTATTCTAGCTATCATTGATTAGTTTGACAGGTTCATCTGATTGGCAGCTATTAGAAGAAAGAATGAAGAAATTTTAAAGTAAAAAACGTATTCATCAATAAATCATGAAATTTAAAGAACCAAAGAAAATCCATACAGTTAGTGGTAAAATATTCGATTCTTAAACAATCGAAGGCATTGCGACATCATGAATGTAAAAATGTATTATTCTAGCCAATCTCATCACAATTCTAATGAATACTGGAGAAGTAATTTCAGACTATCAGAGAATATCTTCTCTTAATGTGTTACTGCAAGAGAAGAAAATAAAGGACTGAGAAGACCTTCTACCAGAGGCAAAATTCATACTGAATTCAACTTACAGAAGAGTATAAGCAAGAGTCCTGTAAAAATGATATTTGATAAAAGAATATACATAGAAATGTTACATAGTTACGATATAAGGGTGAATCTTGAAAATTATCCAGAAGAGAAACAACAACTTTGACAGTACAGATAAAATGCTATTTGATGTCGAAAACCATTTGAAAAAAAGTACAAATACTAAGGACTACACGAAGTGAATAAGAAGATTTGTGATAGAAGATATAGACTACTAGATGAAAATGGAAAAATCTTTAATCGAAATATGGAAAAACGAAAGAAATTTTAAAAAAGGGGGATTTGAAAAGTTAGTTGATTTTCATTTCGCTGATTGAGATTTAAATAATTTAAAATTTAAAATAGATTTATAAAATATTAAATTTAGGTAAAACATTAAATATTTAAAATGAAAGTAGAATTAAATATTATTTTATTTTTTGAAAGACTAAAGTAGGACAAAAAATATTTGGTTTGGGAAATTAAAATCAAAATCAAAAGTCATTAAAAATAAATTTTTGATTGTAAAAATTACTAGATTTTTTCGACAAATAAAAGATTATTTAAATAATAGAACCCGGCGAAATGAAATTTTGTTTATAATAAAATACATCAAATATTGATGTAGCTTAAAGGGTTACTTTTCAAGAAAATTTTCTTGTAATTGACTAGTTATGTTTATTTTGAATCATAATTATACCTATTTATGATTATATTTTTTGCATTTTATTTATTATTATACTTTCTGTTGTAAGATTTTACAATAAATTTATAACATTTGACGTTTAAATCTATCAATTTTGTTTCGGCATTGGGTAAACAGATCATGAGACTCAGGTTTTTATTTACAATGTTAAGTAAATTGATTATTTTATTTAATTAAGAAAATGATTACTTTTAATTTGATGTTTATATAAAGAAATTATTATTAAAGAATTATTAGAGAATTTATTATCATAAATTTAAATTATTATTTTTAATTTAATAAATTACAAATTTCATCAAATAGGAAACTATTTTATAATGTTACGAAATACAATTAAATTTCGTTAGGCTTGAGTTTTGTTTATTTAAAGAGGGTTGATATGAGTTATGTTGACATAGAATATATTATTTATGTTAAATTAATGGAATTGAACTTTTGATATTTGTAATTAAGTAATGATTGAAAGACTTAGAATGAATAACGATATTTAATTAATAGATTTAAGTCTAACAGTACATTTTGGGTTAAAATAAAACAGAAAAAAAGTAAAATATAAAAAATACTTTTTTTTAAAAAACCACACTTGTATTGTGATTGATTCGGCTGCTGTGAGTGATATATAAGCCTCCCCGGACTGCGACGGATAACTGTGTATTAAAATACTACTCAGCATTGGCATACAGGGTAGTGAATCATAGACTCTGTATTGGGTAGAAACCACTTGACAAATACAAACATTTCTGATTCTCTCACATGGCTTCGGATGCAAGAATGCGAACTTTCAATGCACGGGAACGATTCAGCTTCCTTCTGAGAAATGACCAGTTATATTCCTTCGTTCCGTGATTTTGAAGACTTTTGGCTGTGTAAATGCACTTAGTTCAACGGGTAATTCAACGGGCAGTGAAACACTTTCTTGTCCGTTATATTATCTAGCCGAAAAATCAGTGCCACAATGGGGATTTCTCCTGGACAGTCCTCATCAGTTACACCGACAGACACAGACACAGTATTTATATGTAATTCTTGTACCGAATTTTGTTTTCGTAAATTTAATTCGAAGCAAAAATTTGTTTATTATTTATTATGTATTAATAATGTTCCCCTGTCAAATTAATATTATTAAATATTTCAGATAAAATCACTGTGGTTTTACAGAAACTCTTCTATGTTGTTCCTAGTCAAAAGAAAAATGAATAAATACAAAAAGATATTTATAATCCATAATTTAGGAAATGTTGTGTTTTTTGTTATTTGAATTGATTTGATGTTTATTGTTTCAAATTATCGTTAGTATTATATCGATTTTGTTCATATAATATTATTGTGACCAATTAAATGTTTAATAAATATTGTAGTTGAAGTATCAATGATGTTGACGATAATAGAAAGATATGCTTTAGAATTTCTGGACTAATGAAAATTTACAAGAAGCAGTGAAATAAAATTTTGAAAATTTTCTTAAAATCTTTATTAAATTGTATTTCTTTATTATATATTTGATCATCAGTGTTAATGCAATATATATATATATATATATTTGTCTTGATCTGTGACTGACTGACTGATTGACTGATTCTGTGAAGAACGCTCATATTATCTACTTACAATTGTAAGTAAATAATATGAGCGTTCTTCACAGATAAAATAAATGATATCGGACGAGTTTTTATAACAAAATAATTATCTCATAAATGTTAAAATTTTTCAATTTTTCAAAATATCATATTCTGAAGGATTTAGAACACTTAAGAAAAGTATAGATATATATATATATATTTGTCATATATTTTGACATTACAAATTGAAAAATTGAATTTTAAGAAAAAAACGTCTTTTGAAAATTTATTCTATATAATTATACCCGTCATACATGACGGGTTATTTACTAGTATAATAGAAACATATTTCTTACAAGTAATAGCGGAACTTTTACACTGTTCTCTGAATTTATATATATCTTTCAACGTAAAAATGGTAAAGTGTAATTTTATTTAATTTTTTTAAGTTTCTAAATTCAAAAATTGGCGTTTGCAAATTGATTTTAGGATCAAAGGATTTGATCATCAATGCGTCACACATCACACTTTCCCAGTAATTATCAAATTTTGAACAAAAAAATGTAAAATAAGCTTAAATAACGCTTTGTATAATGTAAGCGATGTTGATTATTTTAATTTATGTTTTGCTATTCTGATAATATTAGTAAAAAACATGTAATTATAACATTCTGACGCAAAATAAAAAGTTAGAAGAATGCTGAAAGTTGAAAAATCTATGTAATTTTAAGATTTTGTTTTTAAAATTTGATAATTACTGAGAGATAGTGATGTGTGAAGCATTGTTGATCAAACCCTTTTAATCTAAAATCTATGTGCAAACACCATCCTCTTCAAATTTATTGAATATATTTTCATGATTTAAATTACATAATGATTACCTAAACATTGCTTTGATTTATAAACGCGAGTATATCATTGTTAATTTTAGTCTGATGCTGACGGTTGATCTGTCGAAATTGATCACAATAAATTTTGACGAACGTTTTTTTATTTTTAAGAATAATTTATCGTCATTTTTAAATAATAAATTTTTCTTTTGTAATTAAATTCCCAGTAATCAATAAAAATTAGCTTACCAGTAAATTTGTATATTTAAAATAAAAATTTTTATTAACCAGTTCTACAATAGTTCGGTGCTCTTTTACGATAGGATAATGTAAAATAAAAATCTTTGTTTTAATAAACAACTTAAGAAAAGAAATCGAGCTTTAAAATTGTATTGTAAATACAGGACTAAAATAAAAGTGTCTGACTTCTAAGTCTGATTATCGTATATGTACTTTATTGTATGTGATCTACATCAACGATGCACTGATACTTTTATGAAATTCAATGAGTACGGGAAATTCGAATAAACCGCATCACACAGTTTGCGTGCCAACGCATTCAGACAGGAGATGTTGGACCGGCAAGATGGCGGCCTAAGCAATTACTATCAACATTTGTTTTATTCATTACAAATGTTATCCACCACGACGAAGATCGAAACCGTTCAGTTTGCCGCGCTCTGCACACACAATCTCGACATATCGAGAAACGGGTTTGGAACACAACCATGACAAAGATAACGAAAATCATGACTTCTAATTCGGTCCACCTTAACAATGTCAAAAATCACGACAATGGCGTTCCAATTGAGTCGGAACATAATGCCGTTCTTCTTTAAAAATCTTTTCACCTTATTTACTACTCGCACCACCTCCCTAAGACTCTGTAGGAATAATCAATTGCGATTTCTAAAATATGGCTCCTATCAAATCCATGATTGGCGGAGCCTTATTCTTTTAGTTTTTTAGGTATAGGTAGACCAAAATATTACTCCGAAATTAAATGACCAACCTACTTCTAACAATGTCGTGATAATCAAAAGAAAATTAAACTTACAGCACAGTAAGTAAAATAAAAATAATTAATAAATTCAGAAAACAAAATAAGTAACTAAATATATAGTAATAAATATAACGGAAAGATAAAAAGGACGAACGTTTTGTAATGATAATTAACACAAAAATTTAGTCCAACTGTTGGAGAAAGGAATAATAAAGTTACTTTGAAGATCCAATGGGTAGATAAATTTAACTAAAACTTTTTATTACTCAATTATATCGGAAATCTCCAAAAGTAATATTAATGGATAGCCAAATAAATGTAAAGATTACTCGGAAAAGGTGTCGTAAAATCGACGGATACAAGGAGGAATAATCCAAAATGGAATTCGATACTCGGTGAAGAAAATAATGTTGGGTAGTGAATAATAAATTCAGATTTTCTTGGATATATTCGATTTTTGAATTGAATTACTGAAATAACGTCACAGAATCCAAGGTTCAATATTTCATAATCATATAATTTATGATTTTTATCGATTTTATTTTCAAATTCAAATTTTTTTAATTCTTCTTTTTAGATATCGCCCTAGCATTAAATACAACAACATACAGAAAAAATGACCTTATTGTAATTATAATTCTGGGGCACAATTGAGTAAATACATAACAAAAAAATTGAAATACAATAAATAGTCTAAAAAGCTTGAAAAAATATATAAATAAATAAAGGAAAATAAAAATGAAATAAATAAATGATGTACAAATGCACAGTCAAAAACCCCAGCAAGAAAATAATGAAGAGACGATAGTAAAATAAATTAAATCAAATTTTCTTAGTTTCCTTTAAGGGATCAGAGTTGGACATAATGTATCGATAGATTGTCGACTATGTCTTCCATCTTAATGTTTTCTTTTTCTTCCACTGTCACAACATTGATTCTCCCAAAATTTTGATTTTGTCTCCTTTTATAGGTCCTTGTGGTTGATGTTCTGTCATAACTTTATATATACAGGGTTGGCCAAAAGTAAAAGTGGGTAATTTTTATATAGATTGTAATTTATTTATGTCCTCTCATTACCTCTATGCTAATTATTTTTTTGTTTCCACATGCGGTTCTTAAAACTTATAAATAAGCATTTCTAAAACTTTCAGATTATAATTCATATAAATTCTATTATTTTTAAGTTCAATTTGTCTTAAATAGTTAAATTTTTAAATGCAGTGGTGGCTAATAAAGTCCAGCAAAAAATTAACGAAATTTGTAAACTACGACAAGAATGAAACGTTACACGATTAAACAACGTATAGAAATATTGGAAATTTGGTATTTAAATGAAAAAAGTACTGAAAAGTGGCAGAAATTTATTATAAAAAACATCGATGCAAGGTCCAATGCCGATGTTGAAGAAGAATGCCATATTAGTACGTAAAATACGTACCAACAAATTCACTATGGACCTAATTCAGCCTCTGTCATATAATGATTCAAACCTGAAATATCACATGGCAGAAATCCGTAAAAATTTACGAATGACAGATCGGATAGAACAACTACATCCATTTGCATATCTACAGATCCGGTTAAAATATGAGAAGGAGCTCATGGCAGCAATAAAACTAATGATAAATATTCAGGTAAAAAATTATTTATTATTCATAAAAACTAACCTTACCGTAGATACTGAACTCAATGCCGGCAATCAACTGTGAATTCATGGAAGGTTCATTATTGTTTCCTCTCTCATCAACACCGAATATCAATCGGAAAATGCAACCACGCCCGCCGATGATAGAAACGCTCCAACAGTCCATCTCTTCGATATATTCTATGATGGCTGAAAGATTAGAAGAGATGAATCTAGGTCATAAAAACATAACGACGGACCTCCTAGAAAACGTTCGTAAAATAGAGATGGAACAAATGGCGCCCAAATTAGCACTAAACCTGATATTGAAGGAAACATGTCAAAGATTGATATCTGACCAATGTGACATTTCAGATTTATTATCCTGTTAAGTTGTTTGTTGAAAACTATCAATTTGTATACATATTCAATGACTTTTGTAACTATTTATGTTGTGTTTAAAATATATGGTTATGAATATATATCTTCATTCAAAACCTTGTATATATTGTACATATGCTATATTTATTTGTTATATCTGAAATGTTATGCAAATAAATGTTTGTTGAAAATACTCGTCTTGTACATATCTTTATTCATAAACTTGTAAACAACAATTTAAACATTTGAACTGTGTTGAATGTGTTGTGAATCACTATATGATCACAACTTGTGATCATATAGTATGTAACAATAATATATTTGTATGTAATGTACTATATATATATAACAATAATATACTAATATTAATGTTTGAAATTGCGATGATTCTTCAGTAGATAGTTGATGATATATATAGTGATTGTACATAACAATAATACAATATATATGTTACATATAATATATATGTAAAATATGTATATTAAAATGTTCACTTTTTGAAAGATTGATAAGGTAATGGTTGATACAATTATGGTCCCTTTCTATTGCTGTTAAGATAGATTTGAAGGTTTTTATATACAAATGGCTGTTCATGAGGTGATTTTTATGGTTGATGATATGGTTGTTAAGGTATATTTGATAACTGATATGGTACTTTTAATGATTGAGAAAGTATATTTGATGGTTGATGATATGTCTGATAAGGTATTTTGATGGTTATTATGTCAATTTTGATGGTTGTTGAGGTAAATGTAATGGTTAATAGTATGGTTGTTGAGGTACATTTGACAATTGAAAGGTATATTTGAAGGTTGATAGTATGGTAAATGTGATAGTTGATAGTATGGTTGTTAAGGTATTTTGATGGTTGATATGTTAATTTTAAAGGTTGTTAAGGTAAAATTGATGGTTGATGATATGGTTGTTAAGGTATTTTTGATGTTTATATGGTACTTTTGATGGTTGATGCCTAGGCTCAGGTACATTAGATGATTATGCAGATGTTATGTATAATGTCAATGAACAATTTAAGTACAATATGAGTTTTATACATTTAGTTTTTACATGTGAAATAAAAGGTTATGAATCTTGATTACGGTAACCAAAGTGCTTGTGATTGTTAATGAGGTACATTAGGTGATTCATGAGGTATTTTTTGATGGTAAATAACATACATATATCACATGGGTTTCATATATATACAAAAAAATCTATTTTTGAGCACTTTTTTGAAAATTTCAGAAATGTTCGAAAAAATTGATTTATCATCATTTTTTGATATTCTGCTTCATTGTACCTCTAAAATCGATGTGTATTTTGTGTAAATTTGCACATTATGCTAATTATAGGAAAAAGTAATCAATATATGAAAATTCTAATTGCACATTCAGATAGAGAATTCAAATGTGCATCAAAAACATGACATCAATTTTTGGCACTAGTACTTTTAAAAATATTTATGTATTGCATTTTGCACTTTTGCACATGTGCAACTTAAAAATCACTGTGCTAGCACATTAGAAATTTGCGGCACAATGTGCGCTATTGATTAGCACTTTTAAAATATCGATTAGCACATCTGGGCACAGTGCAGTGATTGATTAGCACTTTTTCTATGGTTGCTATGGATACGGTAACCCTTACCATGCTTACAACCGCCTTGACTCACTGTATCCGTTACTAATGAAAAATGTCCCTTGGTTACCGTTGCTATGGTAACTAAGACCTTGGTTAACGTTACCAAGTGAACCAGAACCGTTACTTGGGTGATCGGAACCGTTGCTGCCTAGGTTAGGGTGATCGGAACCGTTGCTAGGGTGATCGGAAACCAAGACTGGTTGCTCGATGAAGACTTTGTTGATATAGAAAAAAATAAAATACAATTTGAACATAGCAGCTATGATAATGCAGATTACTAACCAATGACGATTTAAACGATTGATGAAGGAAGAAAATTGTTAAAAACTGGAAGCTTTATTTTGGAAAACAATACTGAATGTGAACGTCTATTTGCAGCTGTGTACTAAAATATTAAGAACTTCATAAATATATATTGGGGCCAAAATATTCAAACAGAGACGTATAAAATATTATAATGTGCAAAATAAAAGACCGTAAGTCATCAATCAACACAAGATAATATAAACTCTGAAACATCTTCTAGTGATATTAGTACTGCCATATGAATGATTTCTAGCTTGGAAGGCAGAAATTGATCATAACAGAATTACATATGTTTCTGTACATTTTTTAAAAGTATTTATTTTTTGATATCAATAAAAATACGAACACTAAAAATATAACACTAAATAACAATAAAAATTAGATAATTGTGAGTTTTAAATTTTTGTTCTTCATTATTTTTTATTTATATTTTGAAGGCACATTATTTAGGAAATGTGGCTAAATATTCACTGCATTAATGTTTCTTTTACACAATATTCTTAAGTCACCATTTATAATTCTACTTTATTTGATGATTATTTCCATGTCTGTTATTGTTTCGAAATTACCTATTCTAAAAATCGTACATTTACTATAAAAATTACTATTTTAATTAGTTCATACTGTCCCTAGCGTGTTCAGAATACAATGAATTGAATACTTTTCCTATACATATAGGATATGTGATCTATGAATTTTCTTTCTTAAAATATTTTAACACTAAATCCTGAAGCTCATCCTTCAAATCCATATCATATCATTAAATGAATTCCCTGAAAGGAGACTAATTAATTATGGACAATTTTTATATCGGTAAACCGCTTTTAATGGGACTAAGTATAGCATTAAGACGTCGCATGAAAACATGTTCACCATTTTATTCAGGAGTCTCCACCTTTCAATAAAAGAGTTCAACCAATTAAAAAATTTAATATTCACATTTTTAGTTATTATAAAACGGAATATTGTTTTTTGTCTGACTTTCGCCTTCAAAATAGTAAATTTCCCAAGTATTTTTTAAAAGAAAGATATATTTTTGAATTTTGATTTGGTTTAATAAATTTCAAATAAAAAAAATTAAATTATTTTTGCCTCTATATCCCCATTCGATCTGAAAAGTACTTCTAATTTTGAACATGCTTTATTATGGAAGTAGTTGAATTACTAGAGACCGTCATGAAGCAGTCAAACAATTTTTCAAGTCAAGTAAGTTGATGGCAATAACCATTAGTACTGAAAGTATGTTCTCTAAGTAGAATTCCATCATCAAGATCACTTTACAGTTCTAATGAAGGAATAATAAATTTTCTCAAGTTGTAAGACTTAACTGAATTTCCACATTTAGGGAATTTCACTTCTTCTCAAGAAAGATGCTGAGAACATCTTTCATTATCCAAGCAACAATGGATAAGATAAGTATTAGTAGAAGATAAAATATTATTATAAGATATTAATCGATCGAGGAAGTCATTAGTTTTGAAATTTGTCTAGAGATTTGTTGAAAATATATATATCCTACAGATTTTTGTTTCAATAATGTGCGTCTAACATGTTCGCAGTTGTCATGCGGAGAGATACCTTTTCTTATTTGTTCCTGGTGCAAATCACCACTTTGTTTTACATTGATTATCATTCTTGTGATGACTTTGATAAATAAATAATAAATTCACCCTTCGTTTTTTTATCTTTTGACATAAAATTCAAAAAAAATCTTGAAACATAAAAAAGTCGAATATCTCGAGTTCTAGACTTTAAGAGTAGGTGGATCAAAGTGTATCTTATTCAGCGCAGCGAGTTCTATATATGTACCGAATTTCATCGAAATCGGGATGTGTGGGTTCGGGAGGTTCCCTATTAAGTCTATTATGGAAAGTATCAATTTCGTATCAAAAATTTCAAAAGAAAAAATTAAACTCCAAACTCTGTGTACTAGACCCTTAATCATATTTCTATTATATTTTGGGTCACAGAAAATACTCGGAGTGCTGTAAAGACTAGTGTCCTTTGGTTTTCTGTAGACCCCTGTCAAGAATCTATTCCGTTCCATTCAATCAATACATCCAAAAACGATATTTTATTATTACTTTCACTTTCACAAGTAAAATTAATCTTTGGATGTAAATTGTATGTAAAGTTTTAAAAAACCATTCACATCTTCCAGCTTTTTAAATATCAGAAAAGTATCATCTACATACCTGCTATAGAAGATAGATAATCCGAGTGATTCAGCCGTCATTGATCATGTCTCTGACATTTTCTTGAGACTGATATGTTCTGAGGAAGAAATTCGCGAAGTTGTGTTTACGGATGAGGATGAGGTTCCCATTGATCGAGATGATGTTGTCCTTACCCAAGAATCCACCTATATCTCTCTTTCTGACCTAGAAACTCCGGCTGAAATCAATGAGCAGCCCCGGACTCAGTTACCTGATGCAATTTACGAGTTTTATGATCGTCATGGAATAAAAACACTATCCCAATCCTACATCCCCCGGCTGATGCAGTACTCTGAACTTTTGTTGCCGAAGAGTTCTTCCCTAAACCGTAGTCAACCTGTCGCTTATTTCTCCCAACATATTCTCCCTAGATCTGTAGTACCTCACAACTCCTTACTAACCCAGCAGACTTTGATTCATCCATTTATGGACACCAGTCTTAAATCTGTTCGCAGATCTGAAATTGCATCTCCAGAGAATGACCAACTGAAAAATCCAAATGCCTCTATAGATCTCTTCCTATGTTTTGTGTCGACACCCCACTTTTTCAAAACTCCTCTTGCTCCAACTAATAGAGAAGGGCCAGCCTACAACTTTTCTCAGCTGCAGAATCAAACATTCATTTGCTCTACCCCGATCATGAACGCAAACTTTCAACCCAATATTGACTCGGCATCTGAATCTGACTCTGAGTACGTACTCAACACACCTGGCCCTGCGACTCGTCAGTATCGAATTCCACTCTTCATTGCCCACATGAATAAGAAAGGAAAATTTATTGGCACCTTTTGCCAGACTATAGCAAAGCGTTTCGATATATGATCGACTACAGAAGCAATGAATAACTATTTCCTTGAAGAGGTGGCTAAAGTATACCAATGTTCACTTTCGGCTATCATACGTGAAATTATACCTAGGATTGTCATTATCCTTAGGACAAGAAATGGAACGTATACAGCTTGACTGTATCCAATGGCTCAGTGGGAGATTCCAAATATCTCCATTCTTTCTGAGTCTACCGCTGAGCTCTCTCCGGATCTTGCCAGCCTCTAATTCTCTGGCTCTGATATTGATTGTTTTTTAAATACCTTTGTGTGTACCCCCGGCTTATTCCAATCAGCTCAGAGATGGCTAGGAATGCGGTTATTGAGAGGAATATTCTAGATGAATTATCTTCTGGTCATCCAGACCTCTGGACTCCTCTCTTAGTAGCGGGCTACCACTGGATTCTTCTTCATGTCTTTATCTCTTTCGGCGATGTCAGGTAGTATGGCCCTCTTGGTCAGGATTCCCCATACTTGCAGAAGCTAGATTTATATGTCTAAAATTTGTGGGTGTCCTCAATAGACATCTACAAGCTTATGAGGTATCGCTGAATGACTCAATCTCACACAAGTTTCCTCTACAGATCAGTGATGTGGACTGCGGACCCATGATATGCATTTTTGCAATCTGGCTCTCTGGTCTAAACACCAATCAAAGTATTTTGCCTATTACGATTAGGAAAATTGTCCATTCTCTGGGGAATTGCATATTCTCATATGAGGTTGGGAAATTGTGGATTGTCTTCGGTTGATAGATAAATCCTCATCCTGCAGGAGTGGCATAACTTATCGTGACATCTTTTACTGCGACCCAGAAGAAGCAATTTGCGAAAAAATATTCTCATGGATTCTTGAGAGAAAGATTGTTCCTGCAGACTAGAAGACCTTTTACACACTAATGATTCCTAAAGCAGACAAAGAGGGAGAGTATCACCTTTCCACTTCTCGGCGCGTTATTGCATTGCAAGAGTGCTTATATAAGCTCTTCACAACGCTACTTTGTAGGCAGTTGAAAAACTGGATAGGCGAAGATAGTCTCCTGCATCTGCTTCAGAAAAGTTTAGTTCCGGGCGATGACTGTGCTGAACATATGTTTCACCTGAAGGCGATTATTGAAAAATATTCTAATGAGCTGAAAAGTGATCTTCACATCTGCTTCATGGATATCCGCTCACCATATTCTCTTTGTCCTTGCTCGCATGGGGCTTCAGCCTAACTCGATCGATATCATCCGAGAAGTTTATAGGGATTGCAGTACCATCATTACATGTGAGGGTCAATCCACAAGTCGTATTAATGTTAATGTTGGAGTCCGACAAGGTTGTCCCTTATCTATGCTCCTGTTCAATATTGTAGTAAATCCAATCTCGAATAGACTTGAGTTCATTGGAGGTGAGTCTTTTGTTTGGATGGGATCTACTAGGGTATCTTGTATGGCTTACGCAGATGATCTGGTGCTGTTTGACCCCACCAGCCTAGAGTTACAATGATTGGTTAAATATGCTTTGCAATATATTAAGATGGTGGGCATGGAGTTCCGCAGATCCAAATGTGTCTACATGGACTTTCCTTACAGAATTGATAACCAGGTTTTGGTTGATGGTGAACCCATTCCTCCTAAGAAAGCAGATAAAGAGTATGTATACTTAGGCTGTTTTATCTCTCGTCTCCTTCGATTTACTCCACAGGATGTGATTAAGGAGACCCTATCTGATATTGACATTAAGAACTCGGTGCTGTCACCATCTCAAAATCTACATGCGTACCAGACCTTTGTGCATTGTAAGCTAGGTTTTTACTTCCGGAACACTTATATTCCACTACAGGAGCTGATTATTTTCAAGAATGGCTGGGATATCATGGTGAGAAGGCAACACAAGGAACTTCTTTGTCATCCATCGTTTGCCTCGAAGAGTTACCTTTATACTGATAGAGCTGATGGAGGTGTGGGACTAACTGCCACCTTCGATGAATATCTTGTGCAGACTGTGACTCACACCTATCTCCTCTCCACCGCTAACCCGTATGTAAAGGAAGCTGCCTGTGTTACCCTTGTGTCGCGCCAAAATTTCAGGGACTTTCTGGACTGGATAAATACTGGGTACGATAAGAACAAGTACCGATCTTTGTGGAATAAAATACAACATGTGCTACATGCATTGTCTAAATACAATATATCGGTCAAGTTTGGGATCGCTCAGCACAACTTTGTTGTTACCATCAGAATCAATAATGATTCCTTCCGGGTTTCCAGCATCATGTGAAGAATAACGACAAGATTGCAGCCTCTCTCCGAAAGTGCATCTCTCTCTTTTATCTTCACGCCAGGAAGAACCAAAGGAGTACGGGCCGTATTGCTGCCTCCCTATCCCTGTCTAACCTTTCTACATCTGTTTTTAGTAGGGGGAAAATATATGTTCTCCCCGAATGACCCCCCACGGGGGTAGACCGTTGCATGGCAACGGTCGCGATCACCCTAGCAACGGTTCCGGCTCACTTTGAAACGCTTCTGATTGGTTCCCGGTACCCTAGCAACGGTCGCGATTACCCAAAAACACTTCTGATTGGTCAGTGGTTCCCTAGCAACGGTCCCGGTTATCAAAGCAACGGTTCCGGTTACCATAGCAACGGTTTCGACCATCCTAGCCTAGGCAGCAACGGTTCAGTTCACTTGGTAACGGTAACCAAGGTCTTAGTTACCATAGCAACGGTAAATAAGAGACGTTTTTCATTAGCAACGGATACAGTGATTCAAGGGGGCTGTAACCATGGTAATAGTTACCGTATCCATAGCAAGCGTAGAAAAAAGTGCTAATCGATTGCTGCACAGTGCCCAGATGTGCTAATCGATAGTGCATATTGTGCCGCACATTTCTAATGTGCTAGCACAGTGCTTTTCAAGCTGCACATGTGCAAAAGTGCAAAAATCAATACATAAATTTTTTTAAAAAAAACTAGTGTCAAAAATCGATATCATGTGTTTGATGCACATTTTGATTGTCTATCTTAATGTACAATTAGAATCTTCATCTATTGATTACTTTTCCCTATAATTAACATAATGTGCAAATTTACACAAAATGCACATCGATTTTAGATGCACAAGGAAGCAGAATATCAAAAAAGTGCTGATGCACTTGAATAGTAACCCCTATACGTACATTTAGATTCCACATCAACATTTTCGAAAAAGTGCTGATAAATCGATTTTTTCGAACATTTCTGAAATTATCAAAAAAGTGCTCAAAAATTGATTTTTTCGTATATATATATGAAACCCATATGATATTTGTATGTTGTTTACAATCAAACAATACCTCATGAATCTCCTAATGTACACAAGTAAAATCACAATTACCACGGTTACCGTAACCAAGATACATAACTTTTTATTTTACATGTTAAAACGACTTGTAAATACTCCTGCTGTACTTCAAACATGCATAAATATAATACATTACATCTGCATAATCATCTAATGCACCTGAGCCTAAGCATCACCTATCAATGTATCATGGTTACCGTAACCATGATACATAACATTTTAATATTATATATATATATATATATATATATATATATATATA
>MQRK01181482.1:19806-44955 GCA_001938485.1 Girardia tigrina
GTTTTAACTAAGTTTTGAATTAATTAAATATTCTTTCTTTACATAAAATAATTTTTAAATAAAATTAATATGTAAATAAAAATTAATACTAAAACTACAAAATTGAATTTTAAAAAAAAATCAGAAAATAATGAAAATTTGTTCGAATAGTTGTTTATTAACAAACATTAATAAAAAATTATCAATTTAGAACGATGTCGAATGACGAGAGTTTCGCTGAGAGTTGTCCAAAAGACAATTCTGATTGTAATGAAAATAAAAGTTTGAAAAGCCATGTTGGTGTTCTTAATAGGGTTCGTTGTGGGTTCCAGTGTTCGTTGGTTTGATACTTTAAAGATGACTCGTCTGGAGTCAAAGTTTAAAGATTCAAAATAAAATACATTCTTAGTAAACAATATAAATACGTTAGCAAAAAATTTATAATTGACAATCATTTTTAAATTTTTAAGGAATCAGAGCCAGTTGACGATTATTTTGATACCGAGAAAAAAGATTATTTTGAAATTTAAGGAAAAGCTTGAGCTTAGGAAGATTATTTGGAAAAGACAAGAAATTTCAGAAAGCGAAAATTATATCGAATAAAGCGAAGATTATATTGAATAAAGCGAAAATTTTATTGAATAAAATTAAATCGAAAAGAGAAAAACTACATCGGAGAAAAAGATTGATTATCGAAAAGAATTATTGAGAAATTGGAAGAAGTTATTTTAATTTTCGGGGAAACAAACTAATTTGGTTATTAATTCATTATAATTATCATTCTTTTATATCTTCATAATTTAAATAAATAATCCAAACAATTTTATTTAATCTTAAAATTATATTTTTATTTATAATTTAAAATCTTAACACTAAATTGAAGTTACTGGACGGTGAATCTGTTCAGTAAAAAATCGAGCAGAATAAGAAATTTTGTTTTCGTGTAATATATATATATATATATATATATATATATAATTATTATTTGTAAAAAATTGTTTATAACTGAAACAAAATTTTATTGAAAAAAAATGTTGTTGTTCTATTTATTTAATAAATCAAATATTTAATAAAACCTTTTTGTAATCAATAAAGTTAAAGAGTTTGAATATATATCAAAATCTACACGCATTACATTAAAATGTTTATTTAAATTCTAAAATTAAAGACCTGACTTTTCTACGAAAACGATCTAGAAAAGTGAACCAGTAATTACATTATTTTCGTTGAGTCTTCGAAGGTTTTCCTAACTTTAATTTGAGGCCCAACATTTGTGATACTGAACTCAAAAACAATATAAAATTGATAATATTTTCTCTATGCATTGAAATTAGCTTTGTATTTAGTCTCAATTTACCTTAATTTTACATTTCATTAATTTAACTTCATTTTTTAATTCTTTTTATTAGCTTACTTTATATATAGGTCTATACGTACATAGGTATATATGTATCCATGAAATTTAGAAACCTATTTTTGAAGGCACTTTACTCAATCAATTTTCTTCAAACTTTGCACACTTGTTCATTCCCGATGACAATAAATGATAGTGAGAAAATTTGATCAAAAAAATGAATTGGGAAAAAATGTCTGAGAAATGGGAAGAAGCGGTGCCATCGGAGTTTTATAACAATATTAATTGAAAAAGATACACTTATAAATTATCGGTAGTTTATAAAATTTTTAAAATTTTTTATTGTTTTTTTTAAATTCATTTTTTAATTAAAACTTTTTTGACAAAGTAGAATTCTGTCTGCATAAAGAATTGATATTAAAAATTTTATTTTTTGATTTACTAGTTCCATTCTTTATATTAGCTTAGTTTCTATATGTTCATGGAATTTAGAAACCTATTTTTGAAGACTCAATCGATATTCTCAAAACTTTGCAAACTTAATCATTTTCGATGACAATAAATGATAATGTGAAAATTTAATCAAATTAGTAAATCAAATACATTTTTTGAAAAAAATATTTCACGATTATCCACTAATGTTTAAACTGCATTAAATAGAAATGTTTTGAATTTTTTTCTTATATGCTTTATAAAAAATTTATAATGTTATTAGTAACTATTTAATAGCAAAATTAAGTTGTAAGAATTTTTTGTAGGAAAATTTCCCCTCTACAAAAGATAAGAAAAAAATCTGTTGGTGGTATAAAGATCAGATATAATTTTTTTTGATTTACTAGTTAAAAGTGCTTTTAAATATGCTTTTAAATATAAATTTTAAATACTTTTACATTCTTCCTTTTTGTAAAAAAAATATTAATATCATTAAATTTAATTTCAATTTACTTGTTTAAATAACTATTGAACAGCTCTCAATTGAAAAATGCAATTATCTAATGGTGCATTACAAGTATTTCTTATAATATTTACTAAAAGATTTCATTCAAATAATTAGTCCATCATGAATGGTGAAAAACTTATTAGTCCAATTCTTCGTGTTTTGGTATTTTTTTTTTAAAAAATCAATTATTATATCATGTTTATTCAAATTACTTAGAGTTATAAAGCTCTTCAATCATCGAATTCTGCGACACGTTATCGTTTAAATGTGACAGACGATGTCACAAGCAACTCTTGTAAGAATCATTAATTATTAGATAAGCTTGCAGTTTGCGTGCGTATTATATTTCTTCAATAAACTTAAAAATCGAACAAATTCATAGTTTATTTAAACTAAATTATTTAATAAAGAAAGTAAACAAATAACATGATTTCATGTTTTTTTTATCTGTGAAACATGAATTCATCGGATGAATATAGAAGTGTTATCTATCTTTTTCTCTTGAAAAATACTGATAGCGCCGAAATTAACAACTAGCTCCAAGAAACCTATGAGGGGTTAATTTAAATTTACAAATCGCCGGAATAGTTTATTATTTTTTTTAATTTAAAGGTAAAAGGATAACAATTAAAAAAAGGATATAATAAATAAATAATATATATAATTAAAAAAATCAAATACGTACTTAAAAATAAAATATGTTTTTAATGTGTTTTCAAAATATTTCAAAAATTAAAAATGATATAATAAAAGAAAATCTTAAAAAATTAAAAATCTATTTAAAAATAAAAAATATCTTTTTAATGTGTCTATTAAATATCTTAAAATTAAAAATGATAAGAAAACCATTAATTAAATATTTTATTTTATAAATAAAAAATATTTTTACAGTCATAACAATTTATATATTTTAATAGGAATTATGAATCAATTTTAAATAAATTTTTAGTTTTAATGGGAAAATTATATAATAAATTTGCAAAATTTTAAGTAAAATTTGAAATAAATTTTTAGATAAAATGTGAAGATTATTTAATAAATTTGCAAAATTTATTTTTATAAAAAATTATATTATTAGAAAATTATATAATAAATTTGCAAAATTTTAAGTAAATTTTGAAATAAATTTTTAGTTAAAATGTGAAGATTATTTAATAAATTTGCAAAATTGAATTTTTAAATAATAAATTTTTAGAAATTGAATCGAAAAATTTAATAGATTAATTCGTGGCGGGAAAATTAAATTAACAGAAAAATTTATTTAAATGAGTGAATTTTTGTTATAGTAATAAATTTTGGTGTTAAAGAAATAAATCCTGATATTGAGGTTGCAACCACTTCTCACAAAACCTATGTAAATGATTGCCCCTCATGGGTGACCATATTAATAAATTTTATAATTAGACGAAAATCTGTTTGTAATTTGGAAAAAGAAGAAAGATCAATGGAAATTTTAGAAAAAAAGAGGAAATGGAGTGAGAAAATGATCATGAAGGAGATAAATCTGTTTGATCAAGCTCTGTAGGTTTGTAAATTACGACACAAATAAAATCTTGTGCGTGTTTAGTTCCTTGACGACAATGCCCTCAAATAAGAGGTCGCTAACATGTCCTGATCACGAAACCTGTTTCGGAAGACAAATTCATGAAGGCAAGACGTAAACAGCGCTCATGACGTTCTAAACTAGCGGTGAAGTTTGCGCTTCGCTTGTATCTACATATTTTCGATATTCTCAGTGTAATTATCGCTGTTTTCTTGATCGACGAAGTGATGTAGATGTATTACAACATCATATATGTATATACCATTGCCGATACGGTCAGCCAAATGAAGTTATGTGTGTACCAGAAAGAATAAATGTCTGAATCGATGAATCCAGTGTAACAACTGTTCTGTCAGGAACCACAATCAGAAAGCACTTACCCATGCCGCGTATAATGCCCCCAATCACCCAATGACCATCCCACTATTGACCGCGATGATACTTACAAGGAAATATTCCGATTCAACTATTTCCACCACCACGGGTATTCCATTGTTGCAAAATGATTCTTCTCCAGTCACACTGCACACTCTTCACGCAGAAAATTTCACTAGTCGATAATAGTGTAATCTAATGTCTCTTCTACTTTCTGTTTTAATAGAACTTATGGCATACCGTATAACCAACGTTTTTTTCAGAATCAGATGACTGCGTGCAAAAATAAAACCCATCTCTTATCGACTTTCTGCTGTTACATGTTGCACAGTACCATATCCTACCATCAATATTAATAGCATATGTATTTATGGTGTATACTTAACCATAACGGCTACACACGAGACTGTTTCTTATTAGACCACGTTTAGCTAACCACCATACACAAGCATCTGTGCATGTCAGTTCGGATATCAAGGAAGCCATGTTCCGAACATCATTTCTGGTTTGTACTGGAGTTATCGTATTAGGCAGCACAATTCCCGTTGCTCCGTGAGGTCTACCATCCATTTTATTGCGTATCTAATTTCGAAAATTATTTTCTTAATTACGTATTATTTTAATTATACATTCAGACAACCCAAAATTAGTCAAAAAAACGGAAACCAAAAACTAATGTGAAGTAAAGAAATAAGTAAACTGCATATAAGTGAATAAATAATTTACGCACCCAAACTGAAGGATTACTAAATTTTATAATTAATCAATAATGGTTTTTAGTTGTGATGTTATCAACTCAACTTAATGAAAAAATAGAGTCCCATGAATTGGTACATAACAGTATAATAAGATTCGACAATTATATCATAAAAAATCAAAGCGACAAGTGACATTAATTAGCAAAAATTATATTTTCTGAAATACAGTTTAGAAAAATTATTGTTTTACTGGAATTAACAGTGATGAAAGAAGGAGCAACGAATGCCGCACCGCAATTACAAGGTATAAATGGTTTTTGAGTGATCTTTACGTGTTTTCCAGTGCAACAAATTGTAAATGAGGTTCAACCACAACGCGTTTTTCCGGCAGTTCATGCCAATTTTGGAAAAGTAATTCTGATAAGTATGATAAATTCTTATCAGAATAAATGGGCAATTGAAGGACGTGTGTCGCAAAAATCTGTAATGAGAAATTACAGTAACGCTAAAGGTGAAGGCAAACTGTTTAATTTCGTTTTATGCGATCAAAGTTGTGATATAAAAATCACGGCGTTTAATAACGAGGCGACAAAATTTTTTGATGTTATTGAAGTAAGCAGATTTTTAATATTTTCTCATTTATTTGTTCCGGGTGTAGTTGGTGATCGGTCCCAGCCGGTTTCAGAGTGTAAATCTATTGGAAAATTTAACTTACACCGCGTGTTTGACATTCGCTTTTGTACATTATTTTTATTTGAGTCGTTTAAATGTCTCTTTAAAATTTGATTCTGCTATTTTTAATTTTTTAAAAAATTATGAATAAATTACAAAAAATTAAATTTATACCTGGTTGAACATTGATCTTACCTTATTCTGAAGGATTCAAACATCTAAAGAATTCTATGATTAAATCAACAAGTAATCTTTTAAAATTAAAAATCTCAGTCATTTAAATTTGAAAATATATTTTGTGATAAACCATCTACTCATTTGATATGTGTTCGAACGTTGTTTATCAGTATACATGTAATGGGTGCAATGTCACACGAATTGGAGAGACTATCCGCCGCCTCTGCAAACGCATACAAGAACATATTAATAGAGGGGTTACGAGTAATATTGCTGAGCATAGGAAAACTTATAAATGTAACTTGAGTATAAATGATTTCAAAATTCTATGCAAGCATTTTAAAAATTATTGGGAGTGTCGTTTGATGATTTGTTAATAAGATCTTATGATCCTAAAATTAATGTTCAAACGACACTTTCAACCAATTTGTTTTGAGTTTTCGATTAATTTTACGCAATAGATTACATAATTATTCATTTTTCATATATATAAACAGTAAAAAAGCTAAAAATCAGTGATCTGAAGATCTCACAAAAATATTTTAAAATGGCGTATCTTTTGAAATTACAAAAAAATATGTCGTAAATTGATTTAATTCATTTCTAGAAGCATTCCTTAATTTAAAATAAAATATCTATTGTTCTAAATTCTCAAAATCGAATAATTAATAAATAATAAGTGAAAATTGATTTTCATTCTAGGAAAATCGTATTTTAAAATTATCAAATATTAACTAAAAAACTTTAAAAAACAAAAGAATTACAAAATAAGAATAATATCTGAAAATTCAAAAAATCTCGAATTATTAAAATATTTTTTTGAATTATTTTGCTTTTTGACAAATATTTACCGAAAAAAATATTAAAAAAGATTTTTTAAATTAAATTAAAATATTTTTAAAATTATTAAAAAATAGCCAAAATAAATTAAATATGTACAAAAACGAATTTTCAAAATATATTTTAAGTTATATTTTTCCATAAATCTGTACTCCTAAACTATTGGGGACTCAACTAAATACATCCTTTGTCCCAAACAAGAAAATTTTTTTCAATTATTTTCATGATTTTTTTCATTGTTATATTATACATATTATGTCATTATTTTTATGGTAATATAGCCTCTTGTATCCAGCGAAAACTCCCTCCCCCAATCAGTCCGTTATATCGATATTTAACTATACTTGATAATGTATTAAATGTCATTTAATTTTTAATTTTCGGTAAAAATAACAGAAAAATTAGATTGCGGTATTTTTTTACATCGCTTTTTTCCAAAAACTACAATTTTTTTACAAAAACAAATTAACCAACAGAGTCGAATAAACAAACTACAAGATCACAGAAAACAAATAAATTCTTTTTCTTTTTAAAAATATTTAATTCTAGTTAAATCTGAAACAAGGGTCACAATATCTCTTCCTGCAACATAACTTAATGAAGTCATTTTAGTTAGAGTCAACTGTTCCCGATTTACGTGAAATTCTCACTAAAGGTTTACAATGCCACAGAGATTCATTTCTTAACCTGAATCTTGCTTCTTTGACACTAGCTAAGGGTGTATGAGACCATCAAATGCATTTTCATTTCGTAGCCATTTTCTTTTCTTATTGAGTCTAAAACTTATTGATCAAACTTTGTAGTTTTTAAAAAATTGGAAAATTTCGATATTTTTTTGGAAAACAATCATTCTTGTTGGGATGTACAATACGTTTTATATACTTCTAGAAATTTTTTAAATATATTAATTTATTAGATTGGAAAAATTTATGTGCTGACAAAAGGTAATGTTAAACCGGTCAATATTAATTATAGAAATACAAAGAGTGATTTTGAAATCACTTTAAATTCCGAGTCAGAAATTTGTGAAGTTCCAGATAAAATGGAAATACCGAAAATGCAATTGGATTTCGTTTCAATTGATACAATAACTGAGAAACAGCCGGATACATTTATCGGTGAGTTTTATTTCGATTAGAATAAATTCAGGAAATAATTTATTTTTACATTACCTTTTTTATGGTATTTAAATGATTTTTCATCAAAATATTTAATATTTTTTGACAATGTACCTTTAACGGCCTCTATCGTTTTATATAAGATGAGTTGGACATAATCTGTTTATTTTATGGAAATTTATAATGGCTTTATTTTTTTATAAAAAAATACGACTTTGATAATATCCTGTGTTTTATGAATAATTTCAGGATTTTTATTCAAACTATTCATCAGACATGCAATTAAAAACAAAAATACTTTCATGAAACTCTGAATGGAATCTATTAAATTACAAAAGAATTGAAACTTCCCAATTGTGTTGCATTCGTTGTAACAACCAATAATCATAAGAAGTAATACTCGGTTAATACTACGGTAGCGGTTAAATATCCGCTGAAGTAATTCCAAATATATTTTTAAGATTTTTTATATGAGGCCAATCATTATCATACAGGTGAATAAATTAATGATATCTTTGCTCCGTATTTCTGTCAATTTTCTCGTGTTAAATGTCTTAAATGAATCAATTGATGGCTAAGTGGATCACCAGATGGAATCACCTCAACACCATTTTAGTTCAACCAGTTCCAATAAGACCCTCCAAGCATGAATATCTAACCCCGAAATGATCGCAGGTATAGATTTCTTGAATAAATTCGGAATAAAACTGAAAAGACAGATACCTCGAGGTGAAGAAATATTGGTGATTAGAGATAACCCATCAGATGGAGGACAGACTAAGAAGAATAATAATATATTTGACAAGCAAATTGACGGGCAATTAATGAAGATTCTAGCAAATTATAAATAAGTATTCATGGTTGATAAGTGGGATATTGGGAAAATATCATTGACAAAACACAGAATAGAAACACACGGGGATCCAATAATAGTAAAACCTTATCGGCAACCAAAACACTTTGAGGACAAATTGGATGATGTTATTAAAAATTTCGAAGAAAATGACATAATCGAAAAGTGTAGCTCACCATGGAATTTCCCATTAGTATTTGTATGGAAGAAGGAAAAACAAGATATTCGAGTATGTGTAGACTTCCGCCAGTTGAATAGAATTACCGTTAGGCCAGCGTTTCCTATGCCAAATGTAGATGACATACTGAACACACTGAATGGTGCGCAATATTTTAGTACAATTGATCTTGGGAACGCATATTACCAAGTCGAGTTGGAAGAAGAATCAAAGATTAAAACAGCATTCTCAACATAGAACGGACAGTATTGTTTCAAAAGAATGCCGTTCGGGATAGCAGCAGCCCCAGCCTCAAAAGACATTTCTCACATATCTCAGTCATAGATGCCTCTTGCTTCACAAAACGGTCAAGGAATACAAGACAGATTAGCAAAAGATTGCGGTGGTTCGCAGCCACAGCAACCCCTCTGCCTCGACCACTTTCAGAAGCAGTAACCACAGCATTAGAGAATGCTTTGTTTAAACGCTTGATTTTTTATATCTTTTATCGAATTTTTGGGTTTTTTAAAAATAGATCGCAAATATATAAGGAAATACTGCCTTTTGTTTTTGCGAGGTTCAGGTCTACTGTGAATAGAGATAGAGCTGCAATGATATTGTCCACGCGGTTTTACAGGGAAAGATTATTGGAGTTATCGAGCTTGCACAAGTGCTTGTTCAAGTCGGTTAGTCGATCAAATACACTATAAACCCAATCTAGCTATAACGTTTTACAACAACCTTACTGAGGATTTATGTAATACAATAATTTTCTATTATCACCGTCAACAAAAATGACCATTTATCATTATTATGATTTTTACAACAAACTACCGTCCAATTGCCTTATAATTATTAATTTGAAATCGTTGTATTGTTACTTTTGAAATTATATTATTTGTTTATATTAAAAAAATCATATTCGGGGATCAAAATCTGGATAAACTTATTAGTGATTATTTTTGACCGATATAATTACGACAATTGTTAAACTATTTTGGAATTTTTTTTTCAATCCGTGAAAAAAATTCACATTAAAAATAAATTTATGTATGCTTAATAATAAATATTATTTTTCTCGATGTTCTTGAGAAAGTAATATAAAATTTCTCCATATCCCGAGGATCCTTTTTTATGAAGAAATCTTTATCTTTCTCTCTCTCTCTCTCTCTCTATATATATATATATATATATATATATATATATATATATATATATGTTTATTTATTTATTCTATTCAAATTCTATATTCAAATTTGAATGTATTAGTTGTAGAACCTAAACAGTTTCGTAAAATGATTGATTTTTTTAAATACATTTTGCAGTTATTTTTATTATTTATCAAACATCACTTGTTAATAAATTTCAGGTTTACTTTAATAATTACTTTAGATATAGTTGGAGTTGCTCATTCAATTATGGAAATATCTTCAGTATTAAATAAAACAACAAATAAAGAGTCACTTAAAAGAGAAGTGGTATTAGTTGACAGATCAGCTATGAGTATCAGACTCACTCTTTGGGGAAATGAAGCTTATTTATTAGATGGCCTGGTACATCCAGTACTTGTGGTTAAGAGTGCAGTGGTTAAAGAATTTAATGGCCGTTCTTTATCTTGTGGTTCAAGTTCAACCGTTCTTATAAATCCACCTGACATTCCAGAGGCTATGGCTCTCGTTGGTTGGTACAATGACATAGGAAACACAATTAATTTCAAAACTCAACAAGGAGGTTCTGGTGGTCTGCAACTGCAAACTAAAATAGCTACGATTGCAACATTAAATTGTGATATTGGTTCGGAAAAGCCTGAATACTTCTCTTTAGAAGCAGCAATTTGTCAATTTAAACGAGAAAACTTAGTTTATAAAGCTTGCACAACTGAAAGATGCAATAAAAAAGTTATAAATTTACCTAATGGAATGTATAAATGTGAAAAATGTAATTTGGAAAGTTCCGATTGCGCATTTCGTTTAATTCTAAACGTAAATTATATCATAATAATTTATTAATTAAGTAGTTTTCATAGATGCAAATTATTGATGTCACTGGAGCACAATGGGTAACAAGTTTTCAGGATGTTTCTCAGCTTGTTCTTGGAAGGTCCGCTGAAGAAATAGGGGCAATGATCGATCAAGAAGTTTGTTTACAATATGGTTTACGGTTGCTAACATTTTATCAATCATAATATTTTTGGTATCCCGTTTATTCATCCCACGTTCATTTCAGCGTTCGTTCATCCCCTTTCGTTAATCTCGATTTTTTCCGTTCGTTTATCCCAAATTTATTTTAAAGGACCAGGTTTGGTAGATTTACCTTTTTGGTTTTTTTAATTTATTTTTTTCTTTTTTTGTGAAAGAAAAAATATACACACGACATTTAAATACAAAATATTACGTTGTTTAAAAAATAATGTCGTTTTTTAACCTTAATCTTTTAAGACAAATATCTTAGCATAGAATCAACTTTATTAATTGAAATAAAAACCGTTAGCATTTTTGCCAACGTTGCACAACTTTATTTATTCCGGTTGCATATAATTCTGGCTTTCTGGAGGCGATGAAATCGTTGAAGGCAGTTTTAGCATCCCCTTGATTTTGAAGTATTTCTCCTGGAGGAAAATGTCAAGATGTTTGAAAAAGTTCAAAACTCAACAAGGAGGTTCTGGTGGTCTGCAACTGCAAACTAAAATAGCTACGATTGCAACATTAAATTGTGATATTGGTTCGGAAAAGCCTGAATACTTCTCTTTAGAATCAGTAGGCGAGAGGTCAGGTAAGTATGGTGGATGATTCAAAGTTTCGAACCAAGTTCGCTCAACCGTTGCATTGTCAGACGTGCGATGTGTGGCCGAGCGTTGTCGCGGAGAAGAATTGGCCCCTTCCTATTGACTAATGTTGGTTGTTGCAGTTGGAGTTGCTGGTTCATTTTGACAATTTCCTGACAGCATCTCTCTGTCGTAATTGTTTCTCATGGATTTAGGAAGCTGTGATGAATAACACCGGTTGTAGACCACCAAACAGTCACCATCATCTTTTTTGGTACAATTTCGGCCTCGCAATGGGTTGCGGAGCTTGATCGTGTTCCAACCATTGAGAAGAACGTCTCCGATTGTCGTAGAGAATCCAATTTTCATCACACGTTAAAATTCGGTCCAGAAACGGATCATTCTTGTTCCAAAGAAGAAGTAAAGACGATGCCTGAAAACGACGCATTTTTTGATTCATATGGAATCCATTTATCCAGTTTTTTCCACTTCCAATGTCACGTAGATGGTTTGAAATTGTTTCTTTTGTGACACCTAGTTTCTCCCCAAACTCTCGAACTGTTGTGCGTGGATTTGCTTCTACTAGAGCCATCCAATTTTCATTTTCAATATCAGATTTCCGTCCACGACCATCATCTTTGAGGGTCTCATCTCCTTGAAATTTTTTGAAACAACGTTGTAACATATCTTCGTTTGTGGTTCCATTGCCAAATACACCGTTGATATTGCGGGTGGCCTTCAATTCTTTGTGGCCAAGTTTGAATTCATACAACAATTGCACTTTTTGCACATTGAAAACTATTTAAATAAACACGCTATTTTAAAGTTAATATTTAAGCAAAGTATCATAGAAGTATAGAGTTTTTCATAACCTTTAAAATTATGTATAAAACATAAATAAATGATAAAGCTTTATTTCAAAACATGATCAAAATCAGGACCATTAAAAAAATGACATTATTTTTTAAATAACCTAATAGTTTCACACATACATCCTAGAAATTAGTTGAAAAAACTTATTTATCTTATAAAGGAAAGTTAAGTTCAGTAGGGTACAAAAGTGAGCAGATAAAAGTATTGCGTATAGGGACAGATATTATATTTATTTAATAAAAGATTTACTGATTACTTTTATTCTTATTTTAGTAATTTATTGATTTAAAACTTTAATTTCTTCAAAAAAAAATCAAAAGACAACAATTTGTCAATATAAATCTATTTTTTTTATTTTAAATCTATCACAGTACAAATGATAAAACTTGACACAAAGAAAAAAAATATAAGAAGAATTATTTAAACAAGTCCCTATTTAACGTTAATTCTACACTTCTTAACTATTGCTTATTCTTCATAATTAAACGACTAAACTCGATTTAACCATACGATTAATATACTGAATAGTTAAGTTCAATTAGGAATCTGTTTAGAGAATATAGAAAAATTCAAATATTGGAAAAACTTAATTAAATGTAATATATGTACACATATATGCAACACTTTTATCTGCTCACTTTTGTACTCTGCTGAACTTCACTTTCTTTTATAAGATAAATAAGTTTTTCAATTAATTTCTAGGATGTATGTATGAAACTATTTTGTCTTCTAAATGATGTTATGTTATCTTAAACAAAAAAAAATAAATTAATAAAAACTAAAAAAAGCTAAATCTACCAAAGCTGGTCCTTTAAAATAAATTTGGGATGAACGAACGGAAAAATTATGGATGAACGAACCCCAAACCACATTTTTTCGATAGTGAGATTTTCTCTTTGGATGATCAAAAACATGATTAAAATCAGGACCATTCAAAAAAACGACATTATTTTTTAAATAACCTAATAGTTTCACACATACATCCTAGAAATTAGTAGAAAAAACTTATTTATCTTATAAATAAGATACCTTGACACTAACTTTTATTTAATTTATTTTTTATGCAATGTGGTTTAAAGTCAAGTTTATCCAATTTTACAAAAACGATCGCTAAAATCGTAAAATTTAAGATTTAAATATTTTGATTGTATGAGGGGTTAGTTTAAATTTAAGTTTCGCCAAAATAGTTTATTATTTTTTTTAATTTGAAAATTTAAAAGAAATAAATTGAAAAATTAAAATGTAGAGTAATGATAAAATATGATAAAATAAATACTTATTTAAAATATGCTTAAGAGAATCCAGGAACACAGTCGCAATGAAGGTGGAAGTAACATTGCAGGACATAGAAGACATTGTAAAGGAGATACAACTTCACAACACTTTATAATTCTATGCACTCAATTTAAAAATTATTGGGAGAGAGTGACATGTGAAGGTTATATATAAGATCTTTGGATCCTAAAATTAACGTTCAAACTGCATTCTCTACAACTTTGTTGAGTTTTTAAATGATGTAATGATTACAAATTGATTGCATAATCATTAACTGCACTATATAAGTAAATTTAGTTTGAAAAATCATTTGTTCTGACGATGACGGCTAAACCGTCAAAATTAATAAATATTTTCAATTGGCTTTCGAATTTAAATTTGTTTAAGGATGTGAATTGTTGATATTAATAAATTTTGTGGTGTTAAATTATGACTTCGGAATTTGATAATAATAAAAGTGGCACAAACGCTACTTATAGATTGTACATTAAAATTTTTCAAACACAGCAGGGTTTAATTTGTATTCACATGTACTATTTGGAAAAAAGAATTATTGGCACCATATAGTTGTTGCTTTATGAAATTTCCAAGTATCAAATTTTTAAAAATGATTTTACCTTTAATAATTTAATTGACACAAATAATTTAAACGTTCAAAGACATTTATTTGATTATAATATATTGGGTTGATAAGAAAGTTTTTGCGCCTTTTATAAATGCTAATCGTTTTCCAATTTTGAAACAAAAGTATAAATATTTGCATCTAGCAGGCTTCACATTATCAAATCATTTGAAGAGCTTGCCCTCACTTAGTACGTTGCACAACAAGGAATGTCATTTTTGATTAATCAAAAACGTCAGAACTTTCTTATCAACCTACGCGATTTTTTTTAATTCAAAACTAGAAAAATTCAACACCAACCTTGCAAAAGTATCCTACCACCGGTATTATATTATTATAGTACAAGTCGCATTTAACAAAAGATAAAAGTGAATAAAAATTCAAATAATAATTATTTACCTTATTTTCTCATTGAAATATAGTTTTTCTAAAATATAGTACAGTTCAAGGATGGGATTTTTTGAGATGAAGGGTCGTGAACTGACTGAAACTTAGCATGGCGTCATAATTGGCTGCCATTTAAGTGGAAAGTTACAAAGACAGATAGTGACTTATCTGGACACCAAAACTACTATAGCAAACTCAATACGCTCATTTAAAACCAAAGAAAATGTTTCTTCTCTGTTCAGAAGTAGTCGTCCTCCCATTATTTCCAAAAGAGGGAAAGAAATACCACAAGACATTGTCAAAAGATAAAAAAAAAGAGAAATGCCATGCAGCGTATGAGCGGTTTGAACAGTGCTCCACCTTGCAGGGAAAACAACTGTAAATGTGATCTCATTCAGAACACTCTGTATGTTGCCAAATACAGCTGTACCATTAACTTTGTATTTCTTTTATTTTGTCAGATATGCATACAAAACAAACATCCTCCCATTACTTTTGGAACATCCTTTATATTTAACGTACTAGAATATTTCAGTTAATTTTAAGACTGAAATCCCCAAAAGCAGTATGCTTACATATTTTTGTTCAATATCCTAATAGCCACTTTAGGGGCCATCCATTTATTACATACGCAAAAAAGTTAATATTTTAACCCCCTCCTCACTCCAATTGCACCCTGTACATTTTGAACTACCATAAGCACATACAGATTGAGTCTCGAACCACCATTTTTATAAAATATTATAAAGCTTCGTTGTTGTACAATACATGGTAATGTAAGATCTACTATATTAATTATGATTCTAATTTTTATATGTTTATATTTAGTTGGTTAGCTATTTTTATTTTCAATTATACATAAAAATGATTAACTATATTGTAAAAATAAGGCAAATAAAGCTGTAAAAATGGTAATTTTGCATAATAGTGCATCTTGGACATAAAATTAAAGTGTAAAATTTGGACATCCAAAGTTAATTTGACAACCACTTAAGATTTTTATACAATGTTCTAAATTTCTTCCAACAAACACTGTATCATAACAAATGCTGGCTGTGTGCATTATATGCAAAATCCCCTATATTATTAGAGTAAAGCGAAAAGGAACAGAACAACAACAATATGCGTAAGGGAATCTTACAATTCCAACTCAATATTTTTACACCAACATTTAATTCTTTATTAGATTTTATATTCCACTTTTGTTGATGGAATGATGGTGTGTTCACAGAGCAGAAAAATAAAAAGATGTTTTTAAGAAAACCATTGCATGTTTACATATTTTATAATTACCCACCCCCATTATCATACGCACCCATACGCAAAATCTTTTAAATTTAAACACCCCCTCCCCCTTCAGTGCGTACATAATATATGGATGGTCCTTTAATTCTAAAAGTAATTTCATTTAAACAAACTAGAGTAAAACTTGATTGCAAATTTGCATTTAAGAAATTATTTAATAATGAATTTATTTACCTCAATGTCTAGGAAAAAGAAGACCTCGATGTTATGTTTAAAGAAGCCCTTTTCATAAGTTACGAATTCAAATTACGAATAAAGTGTGAAACTTACAATGTAAGATTATCGGAAACCGAAATATTATGATATGATTGATTACAGGATGAAACTAGAATGAGAGTGACTACGGTCGACTGCAAGCCAATCGACATTTTGAATTCTATTGATCGGTTGATCGACTTAATCGAAATTTGATGTTATTAAAATTCTGATGTATTGAATATATATTTGTGCAGTTTTGATTATTTGAAATTGATTTTAATTTTATTTTTTATTAATTTAATTAAATTTTATTTAAATTAATTTCGAGTTTATATAGAGCAATTACAAAGTCATCCTTTTGAAAATCAGATATTAAAAGTAAATTAGGGAATTCTTCTGGTTTTATAAATCCGTACTGGTAATTCAAAAATACTAGTTCAAGCTTTTTTGAAGATCAAATTTTCATCAATAACATTTGAAGTTTTTTATGTACATTTCAATTTATTATTTTGATTGAAATTTTTACATATATTTTGTGGGGAGTTGTGTGAAATGCTAAGTTATCAATTCAATGCATTGTATAGTGTTTGAAGAGTTGCTTACTTAGTTCCAATTTCAATTGCCTAAATTGAAAAAAACAAAAACTTACAACTCACTACTTACTTATTCACTTACTTACTCTTGAAATTTTTGATTACTGAGGTACATTAAAACGTGATGCTATATACTAAGCAAGCCATTTTGATAAATTAGTAAATTCAGTTTCTTATATAATCATCAAACGCAACTTCTACCTTTATCAGCAATAACAGACTTTTCAAATATGATAGCGTCGTTTTCCATAAAAAGGATTCTTCTTTCTGCAATAGTGTCATGCTATCTTTTTTCGAGTTCATTTTTTGCCATGAAATATTTTTCTTTAAGTGACTAAACGTATGTGAAGTAAAACGGTGTCACTCCTTACATTTAGTTTTGATAAGAGCTTGAAATGGTTCATTTTCTGTGGCTTTTGAAATATACATTTTTCGATAAATGTTACTGTATGGATCATAAAGATCAGACGGCGCTTTATGTTATTACAAAATTTCACCCAAAAGTATAAAACGGGGTTCGATTTTATTTATGTCGGTATCTGGGTTATTCGTCTATCATCAACAAACTTTAAATATATATTTCACTTTCCATTCGATATTTTTTTTCAATCAAATTTCAAAGGAAATCCTTTCTTAAAAATGCACTTCCTGGTGGACGAAAACAATTTCATCGCTTATATATTTTTCAAATATATACAGACTACGTCTAATCCGAACACGGAAAAATTTCCCTACGTTTTCTAACATAATTTTCAGTTGGTAAACTAAAAACTGGCAAAACCGAAAACCGAACGACTTCATTAAAACGGGTACAATAAGTACCTTGTAATTTTATTCGTCTATTCCGAACACTAGTGTCAAATATATACTATTTGACTTAAACCAATACTACACATTTTTTTATTTCGACACATTTCATAGTTGTGAGGAATGTTTTGAATTGTGTGTTGATATTATGCATGTTTTATGTTGATTCGTAATGTGCCGCTAATACACAGATGGATGATTGGTATTTTCTTTGATTCCTACTAATTAAAAATAATTTAATTTTAAAGTAAAAAGATTTAAAATAATTTTTGAATGTATTATTTATTTTTTAATGTAATTTAAAATTTTAATATATTAATTTAATATGTTCTTTTTTAAAAAATGCTTAGATTTAATTTTAACCAATTAGATTCTTTATAATTAATAATTTTTATTAATAGATTTTCATTTATTGAAAATAATTAGTATGAACTCAGAAATATATCGATCAAGAAAAATGTCAAATAGTGAATGCGCTTGTGATATTAATAAATGTGATATTAAACCCATATTGATGTTGTTAATATGGCTACCACAGCTCATGTGACAACGAACATTATGCGACACGAAAAATTCGATGGATCCGAGTCGAAATTAGATGACTTTATAAAAAATTTCGAACGTTATACTGATATTATGGATATAACAGAAGATATAAGATTAGTGATGGTGACGATCTTTATGACTCCATCACCAATCACAAAATTTTCAGAAGCAGATGGAAATAAGTATAAAGAAAAACTGAAAACGGCATTTGTGAAAGAAAAATCTCTGCTTGAAACAATGAAGGATATTTTAAATCTCCGGTGGGGATCTTCAGATCCAGAAGAAACGTTCAAAAAAGCCGAAGAATTAGTAACGATATTAACAGAAAGCAAACTTTCTAAGAAAAAGCTGCTCAACCTTGTTTGCATGAATATGGTTGACGATTATGAGGTGAAAAGAGAACTGAAATTGAGAGGAGCTACCGAAACAAAGGACATAAAGGATGTAGTTTCAAATATGTATGAACTACACAAAATGGAAAAAGAAGAAACAGTTGCGGCATACAATACGGTAGGTAAACATGATGAATGGAAAACGGTAGGTCAACATAAACCACATCATTCGGATCGATATGAGCAGTTCTTAGTCAGATATCAGAAGAGAAAGAAGTAGTAATCGCGTATGCATCGAGGACTTTAACCACACATGAAAAAAGGTACTGTGTGACAAGAAAGGAACTATTAGCTTTACGAGAGTTCATGTTACATTTCAAGCAATATTTATATGGCAAGTGATTTACAGTAAGAACTGATCATAAAGCACAGGTGTATATGAAGAGTACTTCCAAACCAATAACTCCTCAATTCCAGACATGGTTAGCAAACATGGCTGATTTTGATATTGATTTGAAGTATAGAAAAGGTGACGAACATGAAAATGCAGATGGATTATCACGGCTATACGACGAAGTTTGTGCACAGTGTGAAATAAAACACGAAGAACCAAAATCAACAAAAGCAAGGCTGAATCAATACAGTGGTGATTCAGTCTACAATTCAATGGATAAAAGACAAACAAGAAAAGTGTTCAGAGTTGAACCAGTTGAAACAAATACAGGAGATAAAAGAGGATGAAAAGAATGAAATCACCAAGGAGTTATTACAACTAAAGGACCAATTAATTTATCAGAATTGGTTATGGGGTAGGTAAGAAGGAAATTGTGTTTTACCATTGGTTACGAAGCAAATTAGAAGAGATTTCATCAGGACAATACACAGAGATTTATGTCATGTAGGTATCAAAAAGACAAAGAAGTACATCCAAAATCATTTTATACTACCAGATTTAGCGAAAGAGGTGCAAATCGTTATAGGAGAATGTCAGGAATGTATACGCAGAAAAATTCCAAGTGAAAAAACAAAAGAGAAATTGATTCCAATAAGAAGTTATGAGTTTTTAGAGCAATTCGTGATGGATATCACATATGTGGGTGACAAGAATAGCATGTACCCATATCTATTGGTCATGGTAGACCAGTTTTCGAAATTGGTCTCTTTGACAGAGATTAGAATTGAAAACGAAGACACCATAGTTCAATGCGTGTTGATAAAATGGATATATAGATATTGGAAGTCAAAAACAATATTAACAGACAATGGAAAATGTTTTACTGGCGGAAAATTTAAAGATTTTTGCAGGAAATAAGGAATCGAACAAAGATTTAGTAGCCCATTTAAACATCAATCAAACGGGTTGGTAGAAAGAACTATTCGAACAGTGAGAGACATGATAGTAACAAGCAGAGGAGACGCAGACAAACGATCACGGTGGCAAATTTTTCCGAAGATATAATTCTGTCTAAATGCAACAGTTCAGAGTACGACCGGATATTCGCCCTTCGAAGTTGTGTTTGGCAGAAAAATAAACTTACATGCGGCAGCAGGAATAGCTAAAACGGAAGAGAGCAACGTGATCAAGAGAAAGCGGCAAGACGAATAGAAAATTGGGAGAGAGAGAAGAGAACAAATCGACATTTCGAGGATGTTCAGAAAGTCTTTGTAAAACAAGATCCTACAAAACTGAGAAAGTACACCTTCCCATTCGATGGACCGTACCAAATTTTAAGACATATATCGCCACACCAATTGGAACTACAGAATTTGAAAGATGGAAAAATAATTCGTCGAAGAATTGAGTGGATTAAGGAAGTGAATAACGAATTATAAAAGAGGGGAAAGTTATGATTATTATTTTTTTAAGTATTCTAAAAGGATTGTAAATAATTAATAAATTCTATTTGTTGATATTATGAATCCTGAAGTGAAACCTGGAGATTTAACTAATAACGATTTAATTAGGTCTTCATAATTTTAGTAATTTATTGTTTCAAACTTTACATATTTAATTATATATAAATTTTAATTTGTACATATTTAATTTAATCTTCTTTCAAAAATTTTCCTAGCATTTATAATTCCTAACAATAATCTTTCATTTTTAGATTCTGGGAGTTTATCATTTGCTCACCTTGGTGCCGGGGCAGTGAATAGGCCCGAGGCTTAGGTGAAAGAAAAACTCACTGGTCCCAACATATAAATTTAATATTAAAATTAATTAATATAATATAGTTTAAAACGACTATAAATAATAAAAAATAATATGCATATACTCACAGACAAGAATATATGGCATATCATTTGACGTAAATAATAGTGACAGTTTAATTTTTATAAGGTGTAACTCTGCATCAAAATCAACCACTAAAAGAAAGTCACACTAAAGACATGTGAATGAAAGAAAGTACTATACATTTTACATGCACTATAATGAACGTAGCACATATTTTCTTGTCTGGTAACATATTTATTTTGGCATGTTTTAATACTTGTTTTCATATGAAATTGTTTTATAAAAAACATTAGCATGAAATAGACTTCATCACCATTTGTAATGGGTACTTCTTTTTGACTTACAAGTGGAAATATCGAATAAGTCATCGATCTAGCATATAAATATAAAAGTAATAAGCTATGGTAATTAAAACGAAAAAGGTCGAAATGATAATAGAATAACAAAGCAAAAAAGTTTTTTAATGAATTAAATTAGTCAACTTCATATTCGGGTAAGTAGTTCTCAGCAGAAAAATAACTCCCGTAAGCCTATGATTATAATTAACTAAATTATTTTATTTTCTTTTTTGTATATGTGCACTTAAAAATATCGTTCAGTGTTTTTTTTAAAAAAATAAGAAAGTAAAATAAGTATAAAAACTGAACTAAAAAAATCAAAAAAAAATATAAAAATTATTGAAATTCAGGTCAATTTATATTTACAAAAGTTATTCGAAAATTTAGTAATTATTTTTATATAATACAAATCGGAACAAGGCTAAGATACTTAGATATGCCTATAATTATATATTGCTGAAATAATAGATTATATTAATAAAATAATTCTTTCAATTATCGATTTTAAAAGTTCTTCAAAATATAAAAATTTACATTCTAATGAAATTCAACTTTTTGTTTTAATAATACATATTGAAATATTTTAAAAAACAATTCCTTTTCTACATTAAATGTCTTTATTACACTACATCGTTATAATTTAATGGAATGAGTTTATAATATTTTTACTTTTAGATCATTCAAAAATTGCAATAAATGGACAAAGTCGCGTTGTTCGATTCCCGATCAATGACGAATTTCGATCAAATTAATCATGAAATTTCATTTCAATTATTCAATTTACAAAATAATTGTGTGAAATTACTATCGGTAATTGCAAAACAAAATTCTGCAATTAACAATGAAGTCGTTTCATTGATAAAAAAATTCTTAAATTTTGGAATTTTCATTTAGTACGTTAATTTAATAATATTAAATATAATTAATTAATACGAACTCTTAAGTGCTCACAAGTCGCTGAAATTCAGTCATGTATTGGAATTCGATTCGCAAATGCTAAGAATGATATTCCCGCATTTGGATGAAAATGTTAGTCGATAATCGATAAAATGTTAATTTTTGTAAATAAATATAATTAATCGAAAAATTATTTTTTAAAAATTGTTCAATTATAACATGCTTCAATCATTATTGATTATCATCAGCTATTTGATAGTATTTATATTAATTGCTTAAATGATAACAAAGCAAAAATTAATAACATGTTAGATTGATTTTATTCGACAAAATGTGAATTAATTGAAAATATTTAATATTTTCGCTGCCCTACTCTTTTCATTTTGGATGTTAATCAATGGGTTATAGTGTCTGATTAACAATGGTGATTGAAACAAGTTTGATATTAACAATTTTTAAAAAGTGCTTTATCAAATATTTTTTTCGAATAATATCAATCTAATGTTTACCAGACTAGAAATATAATTAAATATACGTAAATTTCAATAGGAAGTTTAAAATTAAAAAAATATACAAAAATGTAATTCATTGATGTAATATTATCAAATGTAATTGAAAATGTCCAATTATGAATTTCTGGAAAGATAATGGAAACGATCGGTCGAATAACTGATTTGCAAGATTAATTAATTAATTGAAGATTGTTTTGCCGATCTTGACTTATTTACGGAAGCAGAAGGTTTAATGAAACAAATGCTTTTCATCAATTTGCTTGTATTCCACAGGAACAGGAATATTTGAAAGTCTGCGATGAATATAATATGCTGAATCTTGATTCTCCCAGTACGATAAAGCGTTCTATTCTCTACAATCACCTAGAAAATCGATTTGCTTGGGACGCATTTTCCAAGAAACACATTTACGATAATTACAGTGACATTTATGTGAATCAAGGATTTTTTATTTATGTTAAATCATTAATATCAATTAAACGTCATAAATCATCTTATCTAAATGCTATTTCGTTTCGTAAAAAATCTTCTAATACTCGTTCTTTAAATAATAATTCCAATAATAATTTTTGTAGCGGTTATACATTTATCAATCAATATATGCACACTACCGGCTATCGAAGAAAAACTTGGTTTATTTATATCAATCCAAAACTTTTTTTTCATTAATGAAGAACGTTACTCAATCATGTTTTCTTTTTATATAACCTATATATCTAATCTATAAATTCATATATGTTAAATAGCGTGCATTGTTGAAAATCTTTCAATCTCACTACTGATAAGACACATTATTTACATTTACGATGAATTATTTATTATTAAAAGTTTAATTGCCATCTTCGGATCACTGACTAATTATTTATTTCACCTGTTGTCTCTCCTGATGATTTTAAGAAAGAAATTGAAATGAAATTAGCAAATAGCGCACAAGAGTGCATTTGCGGCAGGACGTTGGTGTGGGGTCCCTGGTTTTCAAGAGAAATAAATTTAAATTCTTACATCTTCCGATAAAAAAGTTCATGTCTTTGTCACAACGAGCTGAACAAGTTTCCCTCTAAGATCTGTCATCGAAAATCAGAATTAACCAGACTCTAGATGAACTTGATAGTAATTCGAAAGGTTTTAAGTTCAATTTTCAATTCAGCTCGATGGAACTCCGGTATAGTAGTGTACAGTGTTTCCGGAACAGCCAAATGAATTCCATGGACTAGACATACCTGTTGATTTAGTTCAATAAGTTATAAAGTTTTTAAAAATTGTTATAAATTAGTTATAAATTATAACTGATTTTTTGCCTAAAAGTCAAAATAAAAATTTAAAAAATGATCATTTTTTTAAAAAAGTTTTTTGAAGTTCTAAATTATAAATTATAACTTATAAAGCTTAAAAAAATTGATTTATAAAGAATTCTACCTTTATTCACCTAAAATCATGTCAAATAAGGTTTAAAAATTAATATCAAATTCATGATTAAGCTTTATAATCCATATGTTCTATTTATATTGAAACAAATTTTCCTGAAATCCAGATATCCCGGAAATTCGGGATCAAAATATTATCAGTGATCCTGGATTCCGAGATTACCAGTACTATTAGTGACTCTCAGTCAAATTCTACTTTCTTCAAAAAAATTTTGGAATCTGCTGTTTCCTTTATGATTTTATAATCTTTACGAAAAGAAAACGAACGCGTATTGTTGCAAGATCAACAATTAAATAATGTGCACTTCAGCATTCAATTTGAATATCTTTTTTCGTCAAAGAATGTAATACCATCACAATCTGGATGTAAACCTTTAAAGCACGAATAATTTGTGAATTTAATTGATGACATAATCAACATTTCATGGTACTGAATTCTCTGATTAGGTCGAAATTTTCTTATAAAGCTATCATTAAGATAAAATGAACGATTTTCAACAGGACTGGAATCCACGTATTCCAAAGTATCTTTCCAACAACATATGTTGGCATTTTTGAAATACAATTTGATCGTACTCTAAAGTTTAGAGTCTAAACCAGATCTTAATCAGATTTACAAATTAAAAAAAACTAAATGAGTCAGTCATGAAGATTTTTTTATTCAAATAACTGCAAGCAGGAAAAATAATTAGACTCTCGAATTAACACTCTTTTAAATTTAAATATCGTCGATTCACAAATCTATTATTTTTTAAATATTTTTTTTAAATTGATCTAATAAAGCGGTAATAACTTGGTCGCCGGCTTTCTATTGACCTACCGGTAATCTTTTTTTGCTTCACTTTTATGTATAAATATATAGTTCTTTTTATTTTTTAATCTACATATATATTTTTTTCCTTAAAAAAAGGAATACTTATTTATAAAATTAAAATACAAAAAAGCTCTATGAAAAAAATTTAGCATTAGAAAAAGTCATATAATATATAATATAACAAAACGCTTCCATCAAAAATAAAATGATTGCATATTGAGGTAGATGCCTTTTTTCTCCAGATTTCGAATACTAAAAACAGTTTCACTTGAATTGATTCGTTTGACACTGTATTGAAAGATCCACATTTTCGTAATTTTCGGATAATCTAGGGATCTCTAGGGCTTTATTTGTGCAGAACTTCTGCATGCTTATGGACTCAAGGGTAGACGACTCATAAGTATTAGGTGTACAACTAATTAATTTCGTATTTGTTATGAAATAACCTTATATTCGTATTTGTTACCTCATTTCATATTTGTTACCTCATTTCGAATTTGTTACTAACCTCATATCTATT
>MQRK01181483.1:17143-35423 GCA_001938485.1 Girardia tigrina
ACCTTTTTTCAAAATATGTCAAAATGAAACATCTATTCGTTCTTTTTACATAAAAGTTCATTGAATTACGATACAGGCCTAGTAGGTTGCAAAAAAGTCATATCCCTAATGTACACATATGCAGTGGATGCATTCTTTGGAAGTCCAAGGACTTTCTTGTCAAACAGCCTAACAATGTTGTCTAGGCTGTGTCTGGTTCCATCCAGTGTACTATATGGGAGGAAGAAGATACGGAATATGAAGATTAGTTTGGAGTGTAGATGCACCAGATATGCCTGAAAGCTCTGCTAAGGGAATAAGATTGATGTATTAGGTTGAGGAATAAGTTCCCGCTGTTTTTTGAATTTTTAATCAATTTAATATTTAAATCAAATTTTTTGATGTAATGTTATATGTTATTTGTAAGCTATTGTTTTGCTCTAAAAAATGGTGTATTTTGTTTTTTTATTCAGATTAATTTTTGTCGATTTTTAGACCATTGAAGTGAAGTGTCAAGTCGATAGAAATGCGCATTTCTGACACCATCTATTGTTTGCGTATAATCGCGGCGCCAAAGCCGCAGACGCTGCCCGAGAGCTTTGTGCTGTATACAGAGATGGTGCTATAGCTGATAGAACCGCTCGTGATTGGTATGTAAAATTTAAAATTGGCAATTTTGACCTCAAGGATGTACCTCGTTCAGGACGACCAAAGGAATTCGATGAAGAGCGTTTGAACAAACTTTTGCATGAAGACCCGCATCAAATCACTCGAGAATTGGCGGAACAAATGGATTGTGATCAAAAAACTGTCGTGAACCACCTGAAATCAATGGGAAAAGTTCAAAAAATGGGAGCTTGGGTGCCACATCTTTTGACCTTAAAGAACAAAGACCAGCGATCCACAATTTCGGCGAGTTTGCTTGCCTGTCATCGCTCTACTCACGGTGATAAGCAACAATTTCTTTATCGAATTGTAACGGGTGAGGAAAAATGGTGCCTGTACGTCAACATGAAACAGCACAAAGAATGGCGTAGCCGAGAAGAACAATCGACACCGCGAGCAAAACAAGATCTTCATCCACGAAAGACAATGCTATGCGTTTGGTGGGGTTGGGAAGGGATTATTCATTATGAATTGCTTCCTTGAAACCAAACAGTGAACGCAGAACTTTATGTTTAACAGCTGCATAGACTCAACGCTGCTATAAGACAAAAACATCCGGATCGACAACATGGCGTTATTTTGCAACACGACAATGTACGTCCTCATATTGCCAGAATGACAATAGAAGCCATTCAAACGCTTGGTTGGGAAGTGTTACCGCACCCTCCGTATTCATCTGTCTTGGCTCCATCTGATTTTCATCTTTTCCGTTCGCTTTCTAGCGCTTTGCGTGGTGTTTCGTACAACAATGATGGAGAACAGCAAGTTTGGTTGGCTGAATTCTTCGAGTCAAGACCGGGCGATTTCTACCAAAGAGGCATTGAAAAACTCGTTGAACGTTGGGAAGAAGTTGTGAACAATGGCGGAGATTATATTTGTGATTAATTTTTAGTAACTTTTTTATTAAAAAATAAAATTTTAATTTTTCAAAAAACGGCGGGAACTTATTCCTCAACCCAATAGTTATCGTCTCGGTTTCTTTGACTATTGTTGCAAACTCATCCGTTGGTGTGACCTTGATGTTTTCGGGAAAGTGTCCACCAAGGTTCACAACAAACTCACCTTCACTTATCTCGGGAATTTTCCCCTTATAGATCTCAATATCTTGATTCGCTTTACGGGGATGTACAATAAGCGCACACTTGTTTGATCTGAATTTGATGCCTAACACTTCTTTTAGTTCAACAGCTTTTTCAACAAGTGTTTGCATAAAATAGTTGGTGCTAGCAAGAGGCCCAAGATCATCAGCATAGGCCAAGTAACTAACCTTGTGATTAGCAATAATTAATCCTCCCTGACTCAATCCGTCCATTTCAATCAATACATGGTTAATTGCTATGTTAAAAAGCAACATAGAGAGAGGACATCCCTATCGAACTCCAACAAGGGTGGGGATCTGATCCATCACTGTGTTGCTGCATATTTAAGTTGATGAGAATTCCTTATATAACATTCTGATAAGATAACACGATCTTCCTCCTACATCCATTCCACGCAAGAGGCACAATACTGCATCCACAGATACAGAACCAAATGCATCTGCTGCATCCAGCATCATTACATGGAACGGTATGTACATTTGGTTGTAGTATCTGGGATAGCCCTAATGAGAAAGTTGTGCTCCGCACAACCATCATATAGTTCTAGACTTTTCTGCAATGGGTGCAGAAGATCATATTCTTTGATCCCACTAGATAGCTGGTCCTTTAGAAGTACTGCAAGTATCTTGTACGCGTACTCCAATAGGCTATTAGTCGCCACGATAAAAGCTCTTCAAATTGCTTCTGTTTAACTGGTTTTGGTTGCAGAACTGTAAATAAGTGTATCCAGCTCTCGGGAACAATATGGGATTCTATGATTCTTTTGTATAGCTTTGTAAGAATAATTCCCCCCGGATCACAATATAACATATCTTTATATGTTATATTCGAATATTCCGGTGCTGAGCTATTTGCTTTCTCCAATGCCGCTATCACTTCAGCCGTATCGATTTCTACGAAATCAAAAGGACTACCGGAATTGGCTTCCAGCTCCTCTACTCGTGGGTCCATCACTGATTCAATGGATTTAGTAGAAAAGTGATTCACAATATCCTCAATAAATGGTGAGTTATCTGCAATTACTCTATCCAGAATAGTTTGTACGACTCTTTTTGGATCACGCACAAACATGTTTCGCAGTCATGTGTCCTGCTGCTCTGCCTCTAAAACTACATTACCCATATAGAGATTTCGTCGTCTTACAGGGCGATGATAATAAATATTTAATTAATCTATTAACAGATCGGTAGTCATCAAATTACCTCACAACCTGTTCCTATTCCCTACTGATCGTCAATAGTCTCAGTAGGAACTATAAGCCCCTACCGTTATCTATCGACAGATCGGCAGCCTTGAGAATGTTCCCCAACCTCCATCAACTTCAAAAAAAAGAAATAAAATCTAAAAATTACTTAAGTACAAAACAAGGGTTTTTTAAATAACATTTATTCAAAGAAAAAGTCTGATCAAGTGCACAAATTCGGATGAATTTATACCAATCTTTCGTCACAAAAACTCACAGAATCAGCAAGCAGACAATTCTCACAGTCAACCTTCAATCATCCTTCACTAATTCAACAGTCCTCAGATAGAAACAACCCGGGGATGGCCAAAATCCCAATCAAACCCACGTCAACAAATCAGGCCATCAAATTCTCACAAGAAAATATTCAAATCGACAGGATCCAAGAGTCAAAACCAATTAAAAGTTTCTATTTTTTAATTAATTAATTATAAATTATAATATTTTTTATTTTTGTTTTTTTAGATTTAGGGAGTTTTTCCATCGCCTGCCTCGATGCCAGTGCAATGAATAGGCCCGAGGCTGACGCGAAGGAAAAACTCACTAGTCCTAACACTAGTCGACATTGTCGGAAGCGATAAAAATGATTTCTGCAGTTTAAAGCATTCGAATAAAGTCTGTGTGGAGACTCTAGCAAAAGCACATAATGATTTTTTTAAGATTCTTTTATTTTTTAATTTGTTAAAAATAATAATAATAATAAAAAAAACAATAGAAAAATGAATTAAATAAAAAACGATTTCTGTTGCCAAATTAAAAAAATTTAAATAGAAAACCACAATGTAATTGTAAAATTATAAAAATGCAATCGTGGCCTTTTCTGATTGGTCGTTTAATAATTCAATTAAATTTGTATAATCGATTTTGTTTTAATCGATTAGTTTTTTGAAAATAGTCTGGCGCAATTATCAATTTTTATGAATCTCCATAGTTTTTGTTAATGTAATTTTAAAAAAATAAAATTTGTCGAAATATTTTTTTTCATTGGGAATTGAAGAACGTCATTAAGATGGAATTTGCCACATCTCTAAAACTCCAATGGCTGATATTAATAATCGCACATTTTAACGACGTTTTCTAGATGTGCAGTACATTGGTCTTCTGGTAGATCCACATGATGTTTAAATTATACTGTTCTGCATTATAAGAAGCTTTGTTTACTGTTAGAATGGGAAACTATAAAAGGTTTTAAAAATGAAGTCCTATGGACTAATAGATGACCCCGTAATAATTTGAATGTAACAGATTATAACACTTACAGTTGCCGATTTCAACAATAATTATAGTTTGCCTGTAGCAGATTGCAATAATAAAAAGTTATATAAAATATCAACTATAAATTTTTATAATCACTTAGTGATCTAAGGATTTAAATTTGAAATTTTAATATAATTATAATTTGTATTGTGTAATATACATAGCAAGGGGACGAAAATAATGCTTCTGATATCTCGGCTTTCCGAACTTTTTCTTTCGATTGCATTGATAATTAGGCAAATGCGAATTCTTGACATTATTAAATTATCATCTTAAGACACAATTTCAATCATTCTCGGTAATCATAGTCTAGACATAAGAATCTCATCACCAACATAAAAACACTTTTCTCTCATATAGTACATGGAAATGAGTGTTAATCAAAGAGAAAAGATGTACGAAATACACATTACAAAAGTTATAGAACTTAGTCTTCTGTTTCATATATATGGTAATGTTTATTTGTTGTTACGAAAATCAAATCACGATATATTGATCTAGAGCTGTTGAATTTCAAATAGCAACAAGTAAAGCCATTGATCGAAAATTATAGTATCGATGTAAAAAATAAGAATGTGAAGAAGAGCATCCAATCTGTAACCATTTAAATTAATTATTCGTTACTTACTTGGTTATGATGAGTTAGTTAATTTTTAGTTTGCTGATCAAAATTTAAATAATTTTACACTTGGCGAAAGAAAAATATATTGTTGTAATCGTTGATCAGTTTAGCAGGTACATATCTTTGATAGCCATTAGCAAGCAGGATGAAGTAACTATAAAATACACCATAATGACAAAATGGATCATGAGATTTGGAAATACAAAACCCTCACCCGAAGGAAATACATACAGATTATGTGAAGACATTGGAACCGAAGGTATTTAAATATGTAGCAACATTAATGAATATAAAAATGTATTCCTCGAGCCCATACTATCATGACTCGAACGGAATAGTAGAGAGAATTCAGGATTAACAGAGAATATTTAAATGCGTCAGTGGGAGAAAAAAATAAGGACTGATAGGGAAGTCCTGCTATCAGAAATAGAACTTACACTGAACACAACATTCCAGAAGACAGTAGCAAAGAGTCCAGCGGAAGAAGAATATACAGAGAAAGAATGCATAGTCGAGAAATAAAGAAGAATCACAACACCGATACAGAAGAGGTATCAGTCATGAGACAGTTCGAGATCGGAGATAGTGTGCTTGTAAAGGTCGAAACCGGTATAAAGGAAAAAGACAAATACGAAGGACCATATACAGTAAGTGAGAAAATACATGGTAGCACAAAACCCAGCACACCATACAAGATATCAAGGATTTTCATGGTATTACTGTGAAATTCTTTATACCAGTCCGGGTGTCGCTCTGGTTGTGTACCAAAACATTGGGAGGATTATCACTTCTGAGTTTTTTACAACTAACGGATAACATCAAATAGTAGGTGGACATGAAATAGTAGGTGTAATGAAGTTTTCAAAAAATTTTCCACCTACTATTAAAATAGTAGGTGGAATCAAATAGTAGGTGTATTGTATAAATTCTTATTTTTCCAGTTTAATTCTTATTTATTTTTCAAGTTTAAGACAAGTTCAAAACAAAAGCACCAAATAGTAGGTGTAAACCAATATTGGGCGCCTTTTCAATTTTTTTTCCACCTACTATTAAAATAGTAGGTGTCCTACTATTTCATGTTATCCGTTAATAATAAAGATAAATTAACGAAAACCCTTCGTAATTGTATCTCTAACTGATACTTGACACAGTGGGATACGCAGAAAAGTGCTGGTAGATATTCGATTACTCTACAAAATCTGCTTATTCCAACTCACCAATATATGCTGGTGGAATTATAAATACTGAATGGGAATTTATTCATATGATCAGATCATACATAATCAGTGTGAGAAGTCGTCCTTGGATGAACATTCACATTTCCTGTCGGAAAGGTTGTTCTAATGACGAAACTCTTGCACATGTTGTTATTGTCAATATTAATTTCCGCGGACATCTGACTGCCCAGTCTCGCTCACCGTCATCGTGCAGCGACCACCTCCAATTATAATTTATGGCCCTGATGAGGGCCATTTTACGTTCTCGTCTTGCGGTATTGCTCGAAAAATATAACATTTCGGCCGCAACCAGATAAACCGATCTAGACCCAAATCTTTCGGCGTAGTTTACCTATCGCAATTTTCGATGGATACGACCCACGGGAAATTGAAACCCAGCTTGTGAACTCATAGTCTTTACCTTTTTTTGGTTCATTTTTTATGATTTGAAAATATTAAATTAATAAAATATATTTGAAAATTTCAAGAAAATCTCTAATTCAAAAAACATCGTTATTTTATTTAAAAATTCGAAAATACTCAACAACTCAACTCTCCATTCATTCAAACAAAATGTCAATATTAGTTAACGATATATTTATATATACATATAATTAATTTACCTTTTTTTTGAAATAATCATATATTTTTATATACATATATATAATGGATTGAAATTGGAATACAAAATTCCAATTTCAATGTTTCTTTTTTTATTAATTCAAATCCGAAACACATGTTCTTGTGGGTTGCCAATCTATATGTAGCTCCTGGAGGTCAAGACATAATTCTGGGCTCAAAATTTTTGCAGCCGAAATCCGAATGCACTCTGGTGCTGTCCTGCCTGTGAATAAGACATGCCGATACTTCCCTCAAACGGATCGAGTTGATCTGCAAGTTTATTTTGAAAATAAAAATGCGTTGTTTCTTGTTGATGTCAAGTGCCCTTACGATACCATGCGAAGTCTTGAGACGGCTGACATCAAAAATGTAGAAAATTATTTATATCTTCTCGAGGCTATCACTGAAAATTGCGAGAATAAAGTTGTATTAGATACTTTCATTGTTGGGTGCATTAAGTGCATGGATACCCAACAATGAAACTATCCTTAATAGTTTACATTTAAGCCATAGGATAAAATCAATCACAATGCCTGTGTCGAATCAAACATAAGGTGGTCCAAGCGGTAGTGGGAAGCATTCGAGAACTCAATGGAAAGACGAAACGTCCACAACTACGATGATACGATCCACGACTCAGAAGAAACCATCGAAACGCTACAAGATTGGCCAATCTTTGATGATTGCGATTCCGATTTGGTCTTTTGGGCTGATCATGGTTTTTAGTAGTGTTTTGAAGAAAGTTTTGAGGATCCATGTTCGCAGAGAGATCATTTTGTATGTTGTACATTTTAGGGTTACTGACCCCACATCAGTTGTTTCCTGATGATGGTAATGTCTTATAAGACAGAGGCACTCCACCTAGAATTACCAACCCAACTCTAGTGCGTTCACCGAGATGCTACCGTTATTTATGGCGGTAGTAGAGACCTTTTTATGGATCATTGTTGGATATCTCGTGTAATTACTTGTTGTGTACCACATTCTCGTTTTTTTATCGTTTGTTTGAAGAGAAATTTATTTTTATTATTTGTCTTTATAATTGATGTTTATCGCCTTCTCTCTCTATTTCTATTATTAACTCTTTTACTATCTCTATATAATTGTCCTTTGTTGCAGTGTAAATACAATTCGCTCACAGCGTGAAATGTACTGTTTAAATTTGTGTTTTTTTTGTTAATATCGGAAACGAATTTTTTTTCGATTTGTAAATCGTAATTGATATCGTCAATTGTACATTTTTTTCTGTTTAATTATTTTTAATGAAAATTTAATTTGCATATGTATGAATATAGTTGAAAATGACCGAAATTGATATTGAAATTTCTATTTTAATATTAGTTACGAAATTAAATTAAAATTATTAAAAAAACGTTATGAATCAGTCAATTAATTTTTTAACGACGAGTTTGTTTAACTGAGTTTCGATTGTTGATAAATTTGTCTTAGTCCGAATATATTTTTGAATTCTTAGACATTTTTTATTTGATTTTGAAATAAACGTTTTATCTCAAATCTTCGCTTCTAAATCAAAGCGTTCCATATTATTTTTTCCTTAGCCGTCTAGAAACCAATTTCCAATTCAAATTTTGTTGTCATTCGTTTCAAATTCACCCAAATGATCAAATTATCGATTGATCATTCGATATCAAATTTTTATTGCAATAAAACCGTTTTATCCCGTATTTCCAGATGACCGAATTTTCATCACAAAAATCAGTGGCATGGCCGTTTTCTCTGTGCTGTCGTCGCTTACGGGTCGCGTCCGGGGTTCGCCGATTTTGCGGGTCGCGAGCCCACCGTCCTGAGGAGAATGCAACATTACTCAATACTTCTCGGTTCGATATTTGCTACTATACCTGCTCAGTTCTGACTATTGAAGCGGATGAACGACTGCAATAATGGGCCTCTCTTTATACTAGCGTGAATCCCGACGAACCAATGCTCCCTGCTCAATTTCCAAAACAGTCAAACGTACCGAAATTCACTAAAACTACTTCAAAAAGAACTTTATCTTTGTAATAAAATTTGGTTTACACTGATTGCGACATAAAAATGGGAAAATCTTGGATCATGTGAAGAATGTTTTGAATTGTTTGTTGTTTTATATTTTGCATGTGTTATGTTGATTCGGATTGTGTCTCTCCTACCCAGATGGATGATTGGTATTTTCTTTGATTCCTAGTAATTGAAAATAATTTAATTTACTTTTAAAATAACAAGATTTACTATAGTTTTCAAATTTAATATTTAAATTTTCGAATGTAATATTTAATTTTTAATGTAATTTAAAATTTTAATATTTTAATTTAATTGGTACTTTTTAAAAATTGTTTAGATTTAATTTTAAGCAATTAGAATCCTGATAATTAATTAATATTAATAAATATTTTTCATTTATTTTAAAAATTAGGATGAAACACAGAAATATATTAATCAAGAAAAATTTCGAATAGCGAAAGTGGTTTGAATAATTGTTGTAATGACAATTCTGCTGGTGATATTAATAAATGTTCAAAAAATCATGTTGACGTTGTTTATAGATCAAAATGTGGAAAAACTAAAGAAATGAGTATTAGTTAATTTTTAGTTCGCTGATCGAAATTTAAACAGTTTTTGAAAAAATATTTAAAAAATCAAATTCACAATTTTAAATTAATACTTAAAATGATACTTATAAATTCTTTATAAATTAATTTGAATTAAAATATTATTTTTGTAAAAAGATGAGTTGATCAAAACAGATCTGAATAAGTAGTTTTCATAGGCACCAGAAAGGTTTTACTCGTGGGGGCCTGAAAAAAAAGAAAAACAGTCCTGATAAATAGTACCTAATAGAACCGCCCCCAAAGTACAGTATCAGGTTTATTTTTGAAGACATGAAACTACTTAAATTTTATTTAAACGATACAATTAACAATATACTCCAAAAAAGTCTTTTCTGCGAGGTTTGCCAGACACAAAGTCTTTTGCTATTGAAAGAAGATTCAATTTGTTTGCCCTTTCATTGTGGCTGTAAGAAGACACACAAGTCATTTCTAATGATTTATTTTAAATTCACAAATAATATCATATTATTTAAACAACGATTAAGGAGAATTAATAAAAATATTGTGAATCCTTTTTTAAATATAAATATCAATATGTATTTAATATAATATAGATTGTTTATAACTAGTCATGCTTACACCCCCCTTTTTAATAGGTTTTAGCCATTCTATATTCCTACAAATAATTTCACTCGCATTATTCTTCATTTCTGCACAACGATCGTATGGATTTTTATTATCTCACACGACCCTTCCTATCGTTTAGTTCCTTTTTGTCTGTTTTCTATTTTTACTAAAACTAAATCACCTTTAAATTTGCGCCTTGGTGTTACTAACATTGGCGACTCCGTTTCAATCAGGTGGACTTTTTCAATTACTTTCTTGTTGTCTAACTCATAATGACGCGAACCATCCTTTTTCCAAGAATTACTTCTGCTGGACTGCATCCAATCGACTTTTGTATGGATGCATTCATACTAAATTAGATTTCTGGGAGTAAATCGACCCGGTTTCTTTCATTTTTTTCCTTCTAAGATGCATTTAATGCATCATGAATAGTTCGAAATTAGCGCTCGATTATCCAATTAGCACTGCGGTGATATGGATTTGAGAATCGTATCTCAATTAACATGGATCTAGCATATTCTAAGAATCTTTGAGATTCGAAAACTTTACCTCGATCCACATGTATGCATCCTGGTGCACTGAATCTGAATACCCACTTCTGCTGAATCATATTCATTACTGTCGCTTCATCTTGATTGTACGTCTTATCAATTCCTGCATGAAACAGAAATTGGTGGGAAAATGTGATACAATCTTTCCTAGAGTCTTTCAGTACTCAGATCTTATATAGGAGCTATAGCACCATTTACACTTAAGTATACAAATTGTTTAGTTTAAATATATGATAGAGTAAATTTATTATAATTATCAATAAGGTTCAAATAGTGATGGAGAAAATAACAAAGTAATAAAGTGAATTTTACTGCACAAATCATTGTGTCATACCTTCAATGAGTATCCTATTCACTGGCATGGTAAGAAACTACAACAACGAAAATTAGCGTTTTGAAATGTTTAAATTGATTTATAAAAGTTAAAACACAATGAATCTGACACCAGTGTCCGCATTTTAAATAAAATTTAATTTAATAAACTATTCAATTAGAAAATTCTATTAGAATAAAAAATAAGAAACCATACCAATAAATCGATGTAAGAAATAATATTTCTATGCAAAAAGTAGAGAACCGTGTCAGCCTTTACTGTATGAAAAAACTATCCGTAGTACGCCTATAACACGTAGAATAAGAGCTCACCATGTGTCTTGAAACACTCTTTTATTTAACTATATGCATTAAAACATACTTTAGAAACCAACGTTCTTGTGATAATAAAAAAGCCTCATGTCTGTTTTTAGTTGGAAAAAAAGGATGTCCAGTGTTTTTTTTAATATAATACATTTCCTTTTCGAATATAGCTGATGAGGGGCTTAAGCTGCGCCCGGTTCAGACGCCTATGGTAGTTTTAAAATTAATAATTTTAGTCAAAATTTGAATTCTTTAAAAAAATTATTAATATTTGTAAAAATTTATATTTCAAATTTTAAATATTAAATATTAAATATAAGGTATTTTCGAAAATTTCAAAAATAGTAAAAATATTATAAAATGTTTTTTTAAAAAACGCAACATTCAAAGCAGCATATAATAATTCATTTGAAAAAAACAAAATTATAAAAAAACAGTATAAAAGGATTAAAATAAACAACATATTTAAAAATAAAATATTTACATTAAAAATTAAATATAGGTAGAATAATAAGGGTCATAAATATTTTCATTAAAATTTTAAAATTAAAGAATTAAATTTTATTTTGATTTAATTAAAATTTTAAATAAATGAAAAAATTTTAAAAATAGAGATTGGGAGATTGATTATTAATTAAGAAAATAGTTGAAAATTTTGTTTGAAAATTGTTTATAATCATTGTATAAATTGAGTAAAAATGATTTCTGAAATTGATGTTACAAATACTTCTCACATTGGTAAAATTTATCAAGTCGAAGGATCAAAAATTAAACAAGGAGAGATTGTGCCATATTGTTGTTCAAAGTATTTACAGCACTAAATTTCATTCATATCCCTGAATGACAAAGGTATACTTTGTAAAACTCCTTTTCATACAAAAATTCATTTTATCTTTTTAAAGTACAATAATATATGATAAATTTAACATGTGGTAAGATATGAAAATTTTCAATAAATTATATTAATTGCAATTATTAAAAATTATTTAAATTTTGATTTACTGAGCTTGCTGAAGTAATTTACTCCATTTTTGATTATAAGATACTTTGAGTTGAAATCATCTTTCAAAAAACTATGTGTAAGTAGCGTTTATGCCACTTTTATTATTATCGAATTCCGAAGTCATAACTTAACACCAAAAAATTTATTTAAACTTATTTCATAACTTTTATTAAAATATATCAATTGTTATTACTGTAAGCATATTTTAAATAAGTATTTATGTTATCATATTTTTACTCTGCATTTTAATTTTTTTAATTTATTTCTTTTAAATTTTCAAATTAAAAAAATAATAAACTATTTTGGCGAAACTTAAATTTAAACTAACCCTTCATACTCTGGATCCAGCAGGTTGTGAAAAATGGCTGATTCGTGAGAAGTAATCGGTTTTAGTTCTAACAACGAAAGTAGATTAAGGCTGCATTTACGAAAACAACCGAGAATAGTTGATAAGTGAAAAAGAAACTCTCCAATATTTCTATTTTAATATTTTTGCATTATTTCTTCTTGGAAGATAAAATTCAAAAAGAATCAAAATATAAAATATCAATATTTGTTTACACCAATTTCAGAAACCTTAGAGCAAGGTCGGATGATTAAACTCACTTCAATATTACGATGTGCTTTTTTTCTTAAAATGTTATAATCTAAAAATAATTTTTACTACAGAAAAAGAAGGTATATGTAAAATTATTCAAACAATAACAATTTGGTTTTAAATAAAGATTTAAGATTGAAGGTTTATAGTTGATTGTTTGACTGTACGTGTCGTGCGTTGAATGAATTCCTGTTTCTGGCATATGCAGCACTGTCAATCATGCCATTGTAATTTGACCCTGTCATTTAAATCTCATTCACTGGATCACCACCACCACCAGCCAGTCTCTTACCAACCTGCTCACAATTCATCAATTCACTTAAACAAAAGCTTTCGTTCAAGTAAAAATGATTGATTAAGTCATCATCAAATAGTTGAGTCACATAATCAAAATGATTCAATTTCCTGTATTAAGTTTCACTTTTCTTATACCTAAAAGGTGTCCATATATATAATGAATATTATTATTCTATTCATCGATCATCAGCATGGGAGAATAAATCACGGAGCCAAATTTTGGATCAGTCACACCGGATACTCGTACCACATGCCAGATAAATATTGAACGAAGAGAACGCATTGACGAATAGATGTATGCGAGGATAATATGATTGACAGCAGCCTAAAGGGTTATATTTTTATACGTAATTAAGTTGAATTATTAAAAATGAAGAAGACATGATTTATCAGTAAAGTATAATTATGTACAAGAAAAAGTAATATTACTAAAAAAAGTTATTTGATCTCAAAATACAAAAAGCTGTTTCATACAAATGTGAAAAGTGATGCACAAAATTACATAAACAACAGTGAACGCACAGAAATAATGTTACTGAATCATATTCATTTCTTTTTGAGTCGACTTCAGCAAGTTGTCAGCTGTCCTTAACAAATTATCGGCTTCCTCCATCATTTCTCTACTTATTTTATAATTATCTTGCTCACTATTACTCCTGGACACAAGACCATTTTTTATTTGAGAATTAATTGGAGATGATTTAGGATTGCTTGAGTTGCTAGACTCAGTTGTCATTTGGAGAGGCTGGTGACTGTATTGAAGATATCTACCATTGGAGGGTATAAACTGATGAGCTGGCGTAAATGCTAAGTAAAGTGGTTGATTATAGGTGTCTCTCCTTTGGTTGCCATCTGGCTGGACTGAGACAAAATTTGTGTATTGATTGTCTGAATTAATGTTATTATCCGAATAATTTACTTGAGTAGAATCAATTGGAAATGGATAATAGATCTGTGGTGGAGTATTCATGAGTTGAGTACCGTTATCACTAAGAGGACCGGAAAATGACAATGATGGATTTAAAGGTAAAAAATTAGGAGGTAGTAATGTTGAAGGTCCTGAACTAGGTGTGAGGGTATTTTGTCCCACATAATTTCCATTAGAATTTTTAATTTTAGTCATGAATGACATTTGTCTTTGAGTGGTAGAGGTATCCTCATAGATTCTTTCAGGATCACTTACTTGCGAATTACATCGATTAAAATTTGTTTGATTTGGTGGTATTGAGAAATAATTGCCATTTGTATATTGAGTTTCTATTAATAACATTATATTAATATAAGTTAGATAAAATATTATTAATTCAAAATATATAATAATAATGTCAAAAATTATAAAATGAAAATATTACATCTTATAAATCTGAAAGCAGCGCAACTCAGTCAAAGAAGTAACCAAACAAACACAAATCAACAAAGCCCCATTTGGAGACCTTTTATGACGGACATTATTGTTTTTCACACAATAATTAGTGAAGCACTGGTCTTATCTGATCCAGATGGTCCGATCAAGAGTGTTTCATGATAACAATAAGCACTGTGAGATCTTATGACTTATACTTTTAATTTAACTAATAGAGAATATTTACCTCCATTGACGACCTTTTGAACAAACCCCTGGTTGAATAGACTTTTAAAGATGGTTTAGAATGAAAACATCTAAGATATTCAAACATATGTTTTTGCAACTTGATAATTAACAGATTTTGAACAAGAATGTTTATTTTAAATCACTATAGAATGACAAAAACTAAAAATATTATTTTTATAGAAGTTTTTCACTTTATTATATTAGTGAAATTATCAATTCACAAACAAAATTAAATAACGTTACTCAGTAGCGTGGCGAGGAGATAGGTGAGGCAATATTCGCGGGAGCCAAATTGCCCCTATGATTTGTTGTACAATAAACAAACGAAATATTTTGATAATCGAAAACAAATAAATTCCTGAAAGCCGATACTTAAAATGAAAGAGATATTGAAGAGATTTTATTGAATTAACGGATATTTATATTACATTACTATTGCAAATATTAGATCAAGTTTATTTGTTATTAAATACAGAAAACCATATGGATTAGATTAAATTGTAATTTCATTTCTTTAATTTTTTACATTGTATTTTACTGGTTAATCCAATTAATAAATTATAAAATATTATAAAATTGTAATGTTAATTTTCAAGTATTTCAAAGAAATCGCCTAACATGAATATTCACACAAGACGACGGTGTAAAATGCCAGGAGAATTGGCCACGGAGTGATTTTCTTTCACTTGAAACTGAAATTCCCCGTATTATGAAGAGCGTTGCTGATCTGCAACAAGAGTTAAAAACTTAACTTACTAAAATAAATGATCTTAATTCTACATTCGGGTTTTTACTCAATACTGAAACTTTATTAAATAAAGATGACAAAAGTTTTCAAAAAAATGTAAACATTTAGATCACTTTTATGGCACTGATTTTATTTGTCAGAGATCCATAATGAAATGCATGACTGAAAGATGTTAGTCCATAACAGAAATTGGGTTAGTCATAAAACTCCAGTAGTCTTCAGCACATTTATAATTTCATAGGGCAACGATATTTTCCAAATTTGAGGATCGCAATACAAATACTACTGACAATGTCGATTTCAATTACTAGTATAGAATGTTTCTATAGTAAAATGAAGCTGATTGCGTCAAGTTAAAGAGTTAAAATTGGACAAGGTCTCCCTTAGTGATCAATCATTTTTAAGTATAGATATTATCAAAATATTAGCTTCATTAAAGGTAAGTATATTTAAATGTACAAATTCAATTATACTGTAATTCAAACAATTTTATTATGCTCAAATATTCATTCATTATAGTAAGTGTTCATTTTAATTTCATATACTTAATATATTATTAGAAATTCAGATTTGTTTAATTATTTTATTTATATTTTATAAATGAAAAATGTGATCTAATTTTATTTTATTAAAATTTCTAAGAATTCTGTTAAAAATTTTATGATATTATAAAATTAATATTGTTAATAATCTCAGCAATTTATAAGTATAAATTATTATTAATTTTCTTTAAAATAATTGTGGTGGATAGGGTAATTAAAGAAAATAACTATGGTCCGGTCGTCAGTTAGGCTCGCTAAGCCTTTGTAACTACTGCATTGTCAGAAGAAATCAATTACCTTAAAATATAAAAGGTATAAAATTTGGTAAAAAGTCAGATAAATATATAATGAGTTATTAATTATCATAGAGTTATTTCTTCCAAGAATCACAAGAAAATTTGCGAATATATTTGGTTAAAAGACAAATGGAATTATGATATTAATCTGTTGAAAAATATCAACAAGCCAAGAATTGAATCAAAATATTTAACAAATAAACTAAATATTTACAAAATGATAAAAAATAAAATAAATTATTTTTATAAGTCAAAAAACGTTCTTCTTAATGTATTGTAAATTAAAATTTGTAATCGATTTCGACGGATCAATCGTCGTCATCAAACTAAACTAAGAATGGTATATTCACATTTATATATCAAAGCAATGTTTATGTAATCATTATGTAATTTATAGATCATGAAAATACTTTCAATAAAGTTGAAGATGGTGTTTGCAAATTAATTTTAGAATCAAAGGATTTGATCAACAATGCTTCACACATCCCTCTCTCCCAGTAATTATAAAATTTCGAACACAAAATCTTAAAATTCCATACATCATCTTGACTTTTTAAACAATTCTTTCTATGTTGAGTAATATTATTACCACTTTCCCTTCGATTATGTTCCTGAATCCGTTTACAGAGATGACGATAAGTTTCTCCGATAAATATGGCAACAAATTCATTACATTTATATTGATAAACTAAATTGACACATAAACCAGTTGGAGTGATAGATTTACTGCTTAATAAACTTTCAATCTTACCTGATGTAGACACACTTTTTAAATTTATTAAATAAATTATTTTCATCACATTTTACAATAGTTTTTGAATTTTCTGAAACTCTCAGAATATGGAACAGTCAAAACAAAACCAATATTATCATATTTATTATTATCTATCTGATTTTTATTTTTGTCGCTATTTATTGTATTTACATAATGAAATTACATAAACTTTGTTTGGATATATAAATGCGAATATATCATTGTTAGTTTAGTCTGATAATGACGATTAATCCACCAAAATCGATTACAATACATTATAAAGAACGTTTTTTACTTTAAAAATAAACTCAAATTAAAAATATAATAACAAAATCCTAAAAAGTTTAAAAGTAAAGATATCATGATATAAACATTCGAAGAATTCATAGTTTTATTGCATTCCGCAACATTCAAATAGTTTTCGAATATTGATCAAAGCAATTAAATATTACTTACACGATTTAACATTTTATTTGACATCCTTTTTGCATATTATAAAAGAGTATTAAATTAATAAAATATGTAAATTTTTCCGCTGCAAATTTTTATGTTAGATTTAGTTTTATGTGGAGAAATTTGTATTGTGTATTTCGATAATAAAAGAATTAAATGTAAAAAAATTGTTTAATTAAATGTATAATTTAAATTATGATCTCATTTCCTACTTCTTCAATTGCGATTAAATGTTCTCAATACAATTACAGATTGCTCATCGACTGATGCAAATGAATTATAATTACGAGTTGAACTTATTAACACACTCAGAGGTGTCAATAATGACATATTATTTTCAGGCTTTACCCAGACTAACTGTTGCTCTACGAAGTCTGTCTTTACCTTATTGTAAACCGGCTCCTTTTCAATTCTTTCGATTATCTCCAAACCGACTGTAATGTACTTGTAAAGTGCTGAACTAGGTGTCTCATTTCCGTCGGACGGTGTATTGTTATACCACCATAAGGCTTCTCTGATACTGATATTCGATCGAGACGCAATTCTCTTGATTGTCTTATGATTTCTCTCTATTATTCCGTTGCAATTTGGTCGATTAATAGCGCGGTATAGGACATATACATTCCACTTTTCCATCAACTTGCTGAATTCGGCTGAATGAAATGTCGTATAATAGTCAATAATCAACTCCTTTGGAGATCTACGCTCGCAGAACAAATTTGAAAACTCTGTAACAATCGACTTCATATCCTCAGCTTTGATTAGTTTCCATACTGCAAATCGAGAGGGTCCACAATCAATGATACTTAACAATTTTTGTTGATCAAATTTTGTGACATCCGCTGCAAGTCTTGTCCAGTTTTCATTGACAGCTAATTTTCCAGTTTCCCATTTTATTGGCGCCGGATCAATAGATTGACAACTTTGACA